>BQKN01029993.1:0-19949 GCA_022839385.1 Asparagus kiusianus
ACTAATCTCAATTACAAAATACAAACTATTCTCTTTTTATCATATTTTAACTTAGATTTATTAAGCATAGACTATCAAACCATTTAAGGAAAGTATAACCTATCAAATTATCATCTAAGTTAAAATTACTATTCATGATAAGAGCAACAACAAGATAATAATCCTAGAATTCATAAGTATAACCTATCAAACTATTTAAGATAAACATAGATTATCAAATTCTTCTTCTACTGATTAGTTTTCTAGTTGATTATCCTAAACATGAATATTTTAAGTGCAAGAGAATAATTTGCATAATATAAAGTAAATTAAACTAGCATCATATAATTCTAAGATTCCTACAAGAATTAATTTCACATCTTAAGAAATAAAAACAAGAAGAAAAAGAACTAATTACAAAATTAAAAAGAAAATAAAAATCTAAACTATGAACAAGAAATAAATCTAACTACAAAGAATTAAAATCTAAACAACAAAATAAATTACAAAAATTAAATACAAGAAAATAAATCTACTCTACAAAATAAAGTGCAAAAAGAAATAAAAAGACAAGAAAATAAATCTACACTACAAGCATGAATGTAAATCTAACTAATAAGCAATAATAAAGAAATTACTAAAAAGAAATAAAAGAGGAGAATAAAAGAAAAACAAACATTCAAACTTTTCTTCATCTCCATCATCATCATCCAACAAAGAGAAGAAGATTTAAAGTGGAGAAATTTTTTTATTATTAATTGTAACAAAAATTATAATTTTTGGAAGGCCTTCTCAATTAAGAGTAGCCCTCCTCTCCAAATAGAGTTACAAAATTTTTCACCCTCTAACCTCTCACTCTCTACCCCTATTTATAGTAAACATCAGTGAATGAGAGCCATTGTATCGAAATCTTATCCAAAAACATCAATTTTTAGCCATAGATCTGTAACTAATTGTTCGTCGTATCGATGCCAGCATCGATAGGGGTATCGATGCTGGCATTGATACGGGCTGCGATGCCCCCATCGATGCTGGCATCGATGCCCCCATCGATGCTGGCATCGATGTCTGCCTTTTCATGGTTGTTGTCCGAGCATCTCTCTTGTTCTTGGACTTGGACTTTTGTGCTTTATCATTTCTTCTCATTTTTAGCTTTGGTCTTTTGGATAATTTGACAATTCTTAATTCTCTATTGGGCTTTGCTTCATTTCTTCATTTCTTCATTTCTTCAAGGGTTTTTTGTTGAGAGATGAGAGTTTTGATATTTTTTTCTTCATTAACCTGCAATTAAAGATAAAAATAATTATTAGTGGTATATTTATTCATATAAAATAGATAATGAGGGTATAAAACTGTAATAAAATGTGATTATCAAATACCCCCACACCTAAACTCTTGCTAGTCCTCCAGTAAAGAAAATCCTAACTCACTTTCGCAGGAATCGCGGTTGTATTTAGTGCATACAACAAGACTTTAAACCCCTAGGTTACCCTAGTGGACGAGTTGTAGTCTCGTGAGGGTTTACAGTGAATATACCTACAAAATTTGGTCAACTTGCCAAGTTTAAATAAGTAAGTAAATAACAGATTTTCCTTGATATATTTAGACATTCTAATTAAAGCTAGTTAATAATCAAGAAAACGTTTTTATATATAACTCCAATGTAAATCCCTTAGAAAATCTTTTTTATTATAGCAATACAAAACCAAGTCAAATCTTATAGATTTAATTCAAAAGTTTTGAAAAGAACATGCTAACTCTTTGTTTTAAATAACTTTCAAGTATCTTGATCAAAAATTGTTTTTCAAGACCATATATACAAAACAACAATATATATAAAAAAAGTGGTTAGTGTTATAGATATATATGTATATAAATTTTTTTCTTTACTCTTTAATTCTTGGTGATTGTTTTCTATGTTAACGAGCTTTCTAAGTGACCATTTAATGAGTTTTGGACCAATGAATCCTAACCCAATTGGGCTTAGGTCATTAAGTATAGAAATACTCATTAGGCTTAATTACTCGGTCAACTTAGGCTTTATAAGATAGAATCACCTTGAATTTAAGAGATTTTTTTTGGTGCCAATTTTTCGCACTCTTCTTTTATAAGGTTAGTTTTTTTAAATATATATGTGTGTAAGTATATATAGTCTGAAAAAATTGTGTAAATCAAGATAACTTGAAAAAAATATTTTCAACTCTAAGTTAAGCATGCAAAATTTTTATTATTTTTAATTAAAAATCTAAGGTAAGACTTAAGTAAAGTATACTAGCTAAAAAATTATTTCTTAAGAATTTTTATTTGGAGTTATCATAAAAGGTGAACTTGAGTATGTCACTAACTAGGAATTAGAAAATTTAAAATCTATCAATTGGATCAATTATTAATTAACTCTATTAATTTGGCAAGTGACAATATGTTTATAATAATTTTTTTACAAAAATTATGTCAAAAGTGCAACAAAGGGATAAAATAAAGAGGAAAATATGTACTTCCCACCCCCACACCTAAATTTTGCATTGTCCTCAATGCAAATTCGCTGATGCAAGAAGTAAAGCAGATAAGAATTGAAGAACTTACATTTGTTCGGTTGATAATGATGATAAGGATCTGCAATTACTGTTAGTATGAGGATAAAGAAATCAGATAAGAGAATTTTTTTATTGTTAATTTTTTTTACAGATAATGAGGTTCATGAAGAACCAACACCTCTTCTTCTTCGAGCGTAGAAAATTCTAAAAATGATTCTAGACGTTGACCATTTATTTTAAAAATGTTACCATTTTTAGGATTTTCTATCTCGACAGCCCCATGCGGAAAAACTTGTTTGACAAAAAATGGACCTGTCCATCTTGATCTCAATTTTCCAGAAAAAAGATGTAATTTTGAATTGTATAATAAAACGTTCTATCCTGGAGAGAAATTTTTTCACAAAATTGATTTGTCATGAAAAATCTTGGTTTTCTCTTTGTAAATTTTTGAGTTTATGTATGCATCATTTCTAATTTCTTCCAACTCATTTATTTGGAGTAATTTGTTCTTACCTGCCGAGTCTGAATCAAAATTCAACTGTTTTATTACCCATACTGCTCGATGTTCTAACTCTACTGGTAGGTGACAAGCTTTCCCGAATACCAGTCTGTATGGTGACATCCCTAAATTTACCTTGAAAGCTGTTCTATACGCCCACAGAGCATCACATAATTTTACAGACTAATCTTTTCTGTTATGATTAACTATTTTTTCTAAGATTTATTTGATCTACCTGTTTGTGACATCTACTTGTCCACTGGTTTGGGGGTGATAAGGAGTTGATAATTTGTGTGTGATTGAATATTTCCTCATCAAAGCCTCAAAAGGACGGTTACAGAAATATGTACCGTTATCACTGATGATCGCTCGGGGTACTCCAAATCGGGTAAAAATGTTCTCTTTCGAAAACTTGGCAACGACCTCGTTGTCATTAGTTTTACAAGCTACCGCCTCAACCCATTTTGACATGTATTCAACGGCTACTAGAATGTAAACATTTCCAAAGGAATTTGGAAATGGCCCCATAAAATCGATACCCCATAGATCAAAAAGTTCAACGGATAAGATGGGTTGTAAGGGCATCATATTTCTTCTAGTGACCTTCCCTAAAAGCTGACAGCGGTTACAGATTTTGCAAAACTCGAATGAATCCTTGAAGAGAGTGGGCCAATACAGCCCAGATTGGAGAACTTTTTCAGCTATTCTTCTCGGGCCAAAGTAGCCCCCACAGGCTTGCTCATGACAAAAAGATAGAACACTCCTAGTTTCTTCAGTGGGAACACACCTCCTAAAGATCTGATCAGGATAGTATTTGAACAGATGTGGATCATCTCAGTAAAAGTATTTTACTTGGGAGAGAAAACATGATCTATCCTATTTGGACCAATGAGAAGGGATCTGGTTCATGACTATTTAGTTCACAATGTCGGCGAAGCATGGAACAAATTGGATTTCTAAGAGTTGTTCATCTAGAAAGTGTTTATTGATCGGGACGATTGATGTTGGTGCATTTGGGAGTCGAGAGAGGTGATCTGCTACGGGGTTCTCTGTTTCCCTTTTGTCAAGAATTTAAATGTCAAACTCTTGAAGAAGGAGAATCCATCTAATGAGCCATGCTTTAGCATCCTTTTTGGTCAAAAGATACTTTAGTGCGGCATGATCTGTGAAAACTTTGGTTAAGGAACCGATGAGGTAGGATCTGAATTTTTTTAAGGCAAAGACTACAGCTAAAAACTCTTTTTCTGTGATAGAGTAATTTTGCTGGGCATCATTTAGAGTCCTACTAGCGTAGTAGATCACATGCGGTTTTCCATCAAACCATTGTCCTAAAACAGCACCAATCACAGAATCAGATGCATCACACATCAGTTCGAAGGGTAAGGTCTAGTCTGGTGCATGAATGATAGGAGCTGTGGTTAGCTCCTTTTTCAGATATTCAAAAGCTTTGAGGCAGTCGGGAGAAAAGACAAATGATGTATCCTTGGCTAAGAGATTGGTCAAGGGTCTAGCAATTTTGTTGAAATCCTTGATGAAACGTCGGTAAAAACCAACATGACCAAGAAATGATCTGACATCTTTGATTATTTTAGGAGGAGGGAGATTGGAAATGAGATCTACCTTAGCTTTGTCCACTTCGATTCCCCTATTAGAAACTACATGTCCTAAGACAATGCCTTGTTTGACCATGAAATGATATTTCTCCCAATTGAGAGTCAGATTTTTCTCCCTACACCATTCTAGGACCAGTTTAAGATGATGCAAACATTGGGAAAATGTGTCACCAAAGATGAAAAAGTCGTCCATAAAAATTTTGAGAAATTGCTCTAGCATGTCAGAAAAAATACTGATCATGCAACGTTGGAATGTGGCCGGTACGTTACATAGTCCAAAGGGCATGCGTCGTTATGCGAATGTTCCATACGGGCAAGTGAATGTGGTTTTCTACTGATCTTCGGGAGCTATAGGGATTTGGTTGTAACCTGAATATCCATCCAGGAAATAATAGAACTCGTGTCCTACTAAACGCTATAACATTTGGTTAATGAAAGGAAGAGGGAAGTGATCTTTCCGAGTGGCTAAGTTAAGTTTTCGGTAATCAATGCAAACTCGCCATCCAGTTTGGATCAGAGTGGAAATTAGCTCATTAGCCTCATTTTGGATCACACTGATCCCAGATTTCTTTGGAACAACTTGGACCAGACTCACCCATGAACTATTAGAAATAGGATAAATGATCCTATGATTGAGACATTTCAGAATATCTTTCCTAACGGCTTCTTTCATCACTGGGTTTAACCTACATTGAGGATCTCTTGTAGGTTTGGCATCATCTATCAAATTGATTCGGTGTTGAACAATGGTTGGACTAATCCCTTTGATATCAGCCATGGTCTATCTAATGGCTTCCTTATTCTCTCTTAAAACATCTAAGAGAGCTTTCTTTTGACCGGTAGTCAAATTAGAAGAAATGATAACTGGTAAAGACTCGTTCTCCCCTAAGTAGACATACTCTAGATTTTCAGGTAGAGGTTTGAGCTCTAACTTAGGGGGTTCCTCAACAGATGGGAGAAGCTGGACTCAGGGTTCTATCTCTAAAGGTTCACGTTGCCAGCCAACAGCAAAAACATGATTGACCAGTGGTTCTATCTCTAGTTCATCATCAGAAAGCTCCTCAATCATTAAATCAGATGCATTTGTATCAGACTCACACTCTCCCTCTTGTTATTCACTGAATATTCCTTGAATGAAATTCACTTCTATGGGTTCATTAGATGGATCACTAGACTGTCTCCCTAAGTTAAAAATATTAAGGTCAACAGTCATATTCCCAAAAGATAGTTTCATCTGACCGGTTCTACAATTTATCAAAGCATTTGAGGTGGCTAAGAACGGTCTTCCTAGGGGATTTGACTTTTGAGAATGAAAACGGGCTGTGTTTCCAAGATAATAAAATCAACAGGGAAAATGAACTCTCCAACTATGATCAGAACAACCTCTACCTCTCCTTTGGGAATTTTTATAGATCTATCAGCTAACTGTAGAGTGCATCTTGTTGGTTTAAGTTCTCCATACACCTAGCTGTTGATAGATTGAATAAGGAAGGAGGTTGACACTGGCTCCCAAGTTTAGAAGTGCCTTACCAATGTGAGTGTTACCTATGACGCATGAAATTGTGGGACAACCAGGGTCCTTGTATTTCAACGGCATGGGTTTTGAAAAAATTTCACTGAGGTTGGCAGCTAAGAAGACTTTCTTGGGGACGTTGGTGGTTCTTTTCTTAGTGCATAAGTCCTTCAAGAACTTTGCATAAGAAGCGATTTGTTCAATTGCATCTAGGAGAGGGATGTTTATCTTGACCTGTTTAAACATTTCTAGGATTTTTTCAACCTGCAGGGAGTTTTTCCTAGGTTTGAGTCTATCTGGAAAGGGGGCAACGGGCCTATACCTATCTAGATCAGGCTCAATCTCATGTTCAGCATTTTGGTCATCGAAAGGAATTGCTTCATCGGAAGGAGTGTGTTGGATGAGAGAAGGGGTTTGATCCGGTGTCATTCTAACTTGGTTGTCTATTTGTTTTCCTGATCGCAGTGTGTGAACTGCATTCACATGAGCTAGATGGTTTGAACTGGATCCATTGTCTTTAGGGTCTGTAACAGGTTGACTTGGGAATTTTTCTGTTTCTCTCTCACTCATGATAGTGGCTAGTTGCCCAAGTTGGGTTTCTAACCGGGCTATGGCTTGAGTGTTCGAGTTGAGCACTTGGCCGGTGGTTTGCATGAAGGAATTTAGAGTGGTGGATGACTGGTCAACATGTTGGTAGTTTGTGTAGAAGCTTTGATCATAGCTTCTAAACCCTTTTCTAAGACACTTAAACGTTTGTCATGATCAGAATTTGAAGGATTTGTATGCTGGTGAGGATGAGGATGTTGGTTTGGAAAAACTGTGTTAGCTTATTGAAAATTGTTTGGTGTATTAAATGGAAGTGTATTTCCCCTAGGGAATTGTTGGTTTGACACGAGAATGAAGTTTTGATTTCCAGGAGAATTTCCTTGGTTCCATGCAAAGTTAGGATGATTTCTCCAACCTGGATTGTAGGTTGAAGAAAATAGATCATTTCTAGGGTGCTAGAATGCAGTGTTCATCTGTCCTAAAGCATGATTGTTTCCTAGGAGAGGGCATTCCTCTGAAACATGGGTAGAAGACTAACAGTTATGACATCCCGGGGCAGAAACATGATTGATTTGAGCTGGAGCTCGTTCCTTAACTTCTAAGGCTTCTAACCTCCACAGAATCGTCGCCATCTTTGCTTCAGAAGCAATGTTTGACTCTAAGGAAAGACCACTAGACTTAGATTGGAGAACTGATGAAACCCTGTCATCATAGTGTTCCCACTGCAATGTTTTCTCAGATAAACTCTCTAGAAATTCCTAAGCTTCATCTGCGTTTTTCCTCATAAAATCTCCCTAACACATCAATTCTAAAGATGTTTTTGAAGAATAGTCCAATCCTTCATATATGACTTGGCACAATCGCCATTTTTCTAGACCATGATGAGGATATTGGATCAAAAGATCCTTGAATCGGTCAAAATATTTCCAGAATGGCTCTCCCGGGATAATTTTAAAGTTTTGAATGCTGTTTCTTAGCTTTACCGTTTTGTGAATAGGGAAAATTTCTTAAGAAAAACGGTTATAAATTCATCCCAAGTTAAGATGGAATTTGTCGGTAAGCTGTACAGCTATTTTTTAGCTTTATCCTTAAGAGCAAATGGAATAAATCTAAGCTTAATCATATCTTCGGTTAATTCTCTCATTTTAATCATAATACACACTTCCTCAAATTCCGAGATAAATATATATGCATCTTCTGTTTCATTACCAAGGAATTTGGGAAGCATGTTTATGTAATGTGGTCTAAGCTCAAAATTTACTCCATTTGCTTCGGGGAGTCTTATGCAAGATGGAATTGCATTTTTGGTGGGTAACACATATCCTGAAGAACGAGTTGATTTGCTATTTCTTGAATTGGTTCAACACGGATTAAACGATGAGAATTATCCCAAACCCAAGTTTGCATACACCAAAACAAATTTTTTTTATGAGAAGAAAAGGATAAAGAAAAATCCTAACTAAAACAAATCAAAGCAATCACTTTTTAATCACTCTAATTCTAGGGTTTTAGCCTAACTTAACTAGACCAGCTCCTAACCAAAAACTCCTACAGTGAAAAGATTAAAGTTTTACCTAGGTAGTTAGCCAGGTAAGGATATTACTAGAGGGTGATCAGAGATCAATTAAGTACCTTGTTCTTTACGGAGCGCTTTACGCAATCCCTAAACCTTGCCTTAGACACCAACTAATCTGAGAAAACTTAAACCGGTTCACTTAAGGATTTCTTGTTCCTTATTAAGCTTGAGTCCTTAGGGGCCAACGTCTAATGAGTTTTAGAAGGCTTGGGTTTGTGAAGTGAGAAATTAGTGATTTGTGGGCTAAGGAAATGGTGATGAAATCCTTTACCTTATCTTGATTGGGGGTTTTGCCCTTAAGAATGTTTTAAATGTGTGCCAAATCAAGTGCTACAATCACTTTGGTGAATTCCTACACTTTATGAAATGCAACCCTAGAAATTAAAAGTGACTAAAATGGATGGTAAAAAGAAAATTTTATATTTTTTATTAGGTTTAACAACAATCAAATGTGAGAAGAGAGCTCTTGTTTGAATTTATATTATCTTGTTAGTTAATGTCCAAGTGAAAGGTGGATTTTTATTATGGTCAACAAAAATAAAATCTTTTTATTTTTTAAATCCTAGTTGTCTCTAATTGTGAAGCTAACCAAAAAGGATGGAATTGAAAACGCTAAAAAGAAGACTTATCTGAAAGCAATTCTCCAAGTTCTTGATCGTCAATCCAAGCTTTTTAAGCTCCAAGCAGTTCCTTCACAAGAAAAATACACAAGTTAAAGAACCAAAATAATAAAATCCTATTTAAGCACCTTCCCCGGCAACGACGCCAAAAACTTGATGCGGCATATTTATGTACCAAAATTGCAAGTGCACAATTGATCAAGTTATAGTATAAAAGTTATCGGTCCCATAAGGAAGGTGATTTTAAGAGATTATTAGAATAGGTTCTTATGTTGTGTGCGTGATAAAATAGGATTAAAGAATAAGTGTGATTGTGATGAGTGATTGTTATGAATATATGCAAGAGACAATAAATTGAATTTTAGAGAAAAGAAATAAGAATCAAAGAATAATTAAAATCAAAGGCAAGAAAGAAGAATGAATAAAATCAAGAAATAAAATAAAAAATGAAAAGAAAATTCAAGAAAGTCAAGATGGAGGTTTCAATTTAAGATATGAGAAATCTAGAATTTAATCCACTAACTAATCTCAATTACAAAATACAAACTATTCTCTTTTTATCATATTTCAACTTAGATTTATTAAGCATAGACTATCAAACCATTTAAGGAAAGTATAACATATCAAATTATCATCTAAGTCAAAATTACTATTCATGATAAGAGCAACAATAAGATAGTAATCCTAGAATTCATAAGCACAACCTATCAAACCATTTAAGATAAGCATAGATTATCAAATTCTTCTTTTACCGATTAGTTTTCTAGTTGATTATCCTAAACATGAATATTTTAAGTGCAAGAGAATAATTTGCATAATATAAAGGAAATTAGACTAGTATCATATAATTCTAAGATTCCTACAAGAATTAATTTCACATCTTAAGAAATAAAAACAAGAAGAAAAAGAACTAATTACAAAATTAAAAAGAAACTAAAAATCTAAACTATGAACAAGAAATAAATAAAACTACAAAGAATTAAAATCTAAACTATAAAATAAATTACAAAAATTAAATGCAAAAAAATAAATCTACTCTACAAAATAAAGTGCAGAAAGAAATAAAAAGACAAGAAAATAAATCTACACTACAAGCATGAATGTAAATCTAACTAATAAGCAATAATAAAGAAATTACTAAAAAGAAATAAAAGAGGAAAATAAAAGAAAAACAAACCTTCAAACTTTTCTTCATCTCCATCATCATCATCCAACAAAGAGAAGAAGATTTGAAGTGGAGCAAATTTTTTTATTATTAATTGCAACAAAGTTATAATTTTTGGAAGATCTTCTCAATTAAGAGTAGCCCTCCACTACAAATAGAGTTATAAAATTTTTTACCCTCTAACCCCTCACTCTCTATCCCTATTTATAGTAAACATCAATGAATGAGAGCCATTGGATCGAAATCTTATCCAAAAATATCAATTTTCAGCCATAGATTTGTAACTAACTGTTCGTCGTATCGATGCCAGCATCGATAGGGGTATCGATGCTGGCATCGATACGGGCATCGATGCTGGCATCGATGCACCCATCGATGCTGGCATCGATGTCTGCCTCTTCCTGGTTGTTATCCGAGCATCTCTCTTGTTCTTGGACTTGGGCTTTTGGGTTTTATCATTTCTTCTTCTTTTTAGCTTTGGGCTTTTGGATAATTTGATAATTCTTAATTCTCCATTGGGCTTTGCTTCATTTCTTCATTTCTTCAAGTGGTTTTTTGTTGAGAGATGAGAGTTTTGATATTTTTTTCTTCATTAACCTGCAATTAAAGATAAAAACAATTATTAGTGGTATATTTATTCATATAAAATAGATAATGAGGGTATAAAACTGTAATAAAATGTGATTATCAACTGCTCAGTGCGGTTCTTTGCAAAGCAAAGCTTGTCAGATCGGCGTAACTTGTTTGATGAGTGAAGTTCTATCTATTTTGACAAACTTTGTTTATTGAGCGAGGCATGCTTTCCTGACGAGGCTCGCTTGTGCGTTCAATAGCTTTGCTAATCGGGTGATAGCCTTCTGTTTGTCAAGTTATTTGGCTCAATGATTGACATTCTTCATCCATTTGACGAGGCTCGTCTTTCTAACAAGGTTCGTTTATCTGATGAGCTTCGTCTATGTGACGAGGTTCGTCTGTTTGACAAACCTTGTTTGATAAAGCTTGTCTAATAGGAGAACTTCGACACCACTACTTAGATCAAATTTGCTTTGAACTAACTTTGTCTTTTGTTCTCTGCAGTTGTCCATCTGGCTGATCTTAAGAATTTCCTAATCTTTCAGAACCAAAGTCAGAAAGTGTTTCAGCAGCTTGCTAAGCTCTCGAAGGTCACCTTGAGAAAATGCTTCCACATAATGAGCATCTTCCAACATGCAATCCTTCATTTTGAGATTCGGGGTATGTGGCAGCTTCGCAAACCCATTGAAACACTCATTCCTCTTCTCGCGAGCATCAGTAATAATTTTAGAAACTTCCCCTCACTCTATAACTCATCCATGTTTGTTGGAAGTCGGGGATTGGGAAGATGCTGATCCTATGCTTAGAGCTTGTGGTATTTTTATTAGTACTCAGTTTAACCAAGCAGATGGGCGGATGCTACCAGCACCAAAGTTGAAAGTCGGCAATGGGGAAGACTTCATGCCAAGCAATGGAAGATGGAACTTCAATAACAAGAGCCGCAACATTATCAGAAGCGAAGCTAAACACCGTTGTATGAAGTAGAGCGTCAACAACAAGAGCCGCAATGTTGTCAGTGATAACTTACGACGATAAGTTGCACAAAAAGGCGTAAGACAAAATTGAAGTAAAGCATCGAAGGTCATTGAAAGAACTTGTAACCGAACTTCGCAGTGTAGTTCAATTTTTTTAGTTCAATGTAATTTGATCTTTTGTAGCTGTAACTTCAATCCTCATATGAATAATTTAATCCATTGATTGCTCTCCTCTTTTTGTGCAATTAATAATCACAACTTAGGATTTTTAGCAAACCCTTAGCTATCAACGGACATTATATCTCTTTACCAACTGCCGTTTGAGTTGGATTAGTCATACTTTTCCCCTCAGTATGATGAGTTATCAAGAAGTTTCTCTTAGACTTAAGTTCTAAGATTTCTCCTTTATCCTTAGCCATTCTAGGCGTTGGATCAGATGTGTGATAATGATAACTAAGTTATAATCAAATGTTAGGAATTTGAAAATGAAGTTCATCACATAGTAGGCTTATCATAGGAAAACGAACATCATTTGTAAAAAAATGATGATGTTGGGATGATTACGTCATTAAGTGACTCAAAAGTATGACGATTGTGATTGAAATAGCAACACATCACATAGTAGGTCACTATTGTAAAACGAACATCATTTGTGAGAATGACGATATTAGGAGGATCATGTCGTTCAGTGACATAGAAGTATGAAGAATATGATGAAATAATAACACATCACATAATAGGTCGCTATTAGAAAACGAACGTCATTTGTGAGAATGACGACGTTAGGAGGATCATGTCGTTCAGTGACATAGAAGTATGATGACTATGATGAAATAGCAACACATCACATAGTATATCACTATTGAAAAATGAACGTCATTTGTGAGAATGACGACGTTAGGAGAATCATATCGTTCAGTGACATAGAAGTATGATGACTATGATGAAATAGCAACACATCACATAGTAGGTCGCTATTGAAAAACGAACGTCATTTGTGAGAATGACGAAGTTAGGAGGATCATATAATTCAGTGACATAGAAGTATGACGACTATAATGAAATAGAAACACATCACATAATAGGTCGCTATTTTGGAAAAGTATTTTTGAATAAAAGTTAAGCATCAACTATCAGAGGTAACCATTAACATGATAGTTTTATGGATCCGCCATCCTATTGCAGAGAATTAGTGTGGGAATTTGGAGGAAAATCAAGTAAGGAAATTATTACCTTAATTTGCCTATTCTTTAGCTACGATGCAACAAACCAAGAGCATATAGGTAATATTTCTTTAAAAATTTACCATTGATAGACATCATGAGTTTATCATCATGTTGATTGATGAGACAACACGCTCCATTTGAGTAGACAGTTTTCACTACAAATGGTCCTTTTCATTTTGGCTCGAACTTCCCTTTCTTTTTGGAATTCAGAATCATTGGGCATCGGACAGCGAGAACTAAATCACCTTCCTTGAATGTGTGCTGTCTGACTTTCTTATTGAATGATCTGAAAATTCAAGCCTGATAGAATTCAATGTGTTGTTGAGCCTGTAGTTGCTTTTCATCTAACAGCTCTAGCTCTTTGAGACGTCGACGGTGATTTTCTTCCGTCGTCATGCCGGTTGTAAGTGCTATCCGAAGAGATAGAATTTTCATTTTTAGTGGTAATACGGCTTCACGTCCGTATACCAAGGAATATGGTGTTGCACCTATCGGTGTACGAATTGTTGTGCAATAAGCCTACAAGCTTTGACCCAACTTCTCATTCCAGTCTCTTTTATTTGTCGAGACCACCTTAGTCAGAATTTTGATAATGGTCTTGTTAAAAACTTCTGCTTGCCCATTAGCAGCAGGGTTGTAGGTTGTTGAGGTTAAATTCCTGATTCTAAATTTATCGCAGAATCGAGTGAAGGCTTGGCTAACGAACTGGGGCCCATTGTCATGGATGACACGTCTCAGAACACCATACCTATATATGATGTGATGTTTTATGAATTTAACCACATTACTTGTTTTAACGTCTTTTAATATGATTGCTTTTGCTAATTTGGAGAAGTAATCAGTTTTCGCTAAAAGCGATGTCCCTTAGAAGAGGATGGGGATATCAGGCTAATAATATCCATACCCCACGTCTCAAATGGCTATGAAATGGCTGATGGATGAAGATTCTCATGTGTCTGATGTATGTAATTAGCATGTATCTGGCATGCATGACATTGTTTAGCATAAGCAACAGCGTCCCTAACCATATTTGGCCAATTATAACCCAGTCTGCGAAGTCAGTCCCACAACTTAGGGCCGGGCTGATGAGCTCCACAGATGCCACCATGAGCCTCCTTAAGAGCTTCTTCTGCTTCTTTGCTTGACAAGCATCGAAGCAATAGTCCATCATATGACCTTCGATACATAGTCTAAGACTTAGAATTATAGTAGAATCTAGGTGATCATCTGCGAACAGATTCTCTTTCTTTAATGTCTTTGGGTAGTAAGTCGTACAAGACATAATCAATGATTAGGAATCACCAATCTCTAGGTTCGAGGGGTTCCGGCAATTCGTTGACTACGTTAATTTGCAGTGCATACTTGGGTCGGAACAACTGTCTGCTAGCTACTATGACTTGCTAGGTACCTCCTTCAATAAGAGCTAGTGTAGCTGCAAGTGATGTCAATGCGTCATCATATGTGTTCTTGAGGCAAGGTACATAATCAATGTAGAAACCTTCAAAGGAGTTGGCCAGCACAATGGCTGCGGTGTGATAGGGAATGTGATCTTCATTCCTAATTTTATATTCTCCTTTTATTTGGTTGACGATGAGTTGTGAATCACCATACGCCTCTAGATGCTTCACCCCCAGCTGTTTGGCTATATCAAGGCCGATTAACAAAGTATTATATTCGGCCATATTATTAGAACATGACTCTATTAAAAAAACAACTCGAGGTAGCACATGATTTTGTGGGGAAATGAAGACTACCCCCACTCCAGCAACAACTGGACTAGTAAGGCTAGCTCTTACTGTGTTATCGAAGTATAATTACCATACCTATTTTTTGATATGATATTGGCTTCATATGTCCCATCAGATATATCCTTGTACAATCTGACTTTCCCATCCAATGGATGATTGGCCATAAGATCGAAAATAGCTTGACCTTTTACTACCTTTTAAGGATTAAAGTGAATATCATATTAGGACAACAATAATGCTAATCATGCAAGTCGCCAGTTTAATACACCAGGCTGTGTCATAAATACCCGTATGGGGTTGATCTTGGAGATGACATGTATTGTTTGTTCAACTAGGTAATATCGCATCTTTTGGATTGTGAAGACCAGAGCCAAGCATTCCTTCTTAATAAGAGGATAATGGTGTTCAGCTCCCGATAAAGTTCTATTGAGATAATGGAAAGCTTGTTCATGACCATTATCATCATCTTATACTAAGAGTCCTGCTAAGGCATGCTCCGTGGCTTGAATATAGATTAGGAATGGCCTTCTCGATTTTGGTGCGACTAACACCGATGGATTAGAAAGATATGATTTAATCTCTTCGAATGCTTTTTGGCAAGCTTCATCACAGATGAAGGATACACCCTTCTTCATGAGTTTTGAGAACGACTGGTATTTACCCGACAAGTTAGAGATAAACCTGCAAATGTACGCTAAGCGTCCTTGTAGACCATGAAGCTCTTTAAGGTTTTTAGCTCTTTAAGGATTTTAGGAGGCGAAAGCTCTTGAATAGCTTTGACTTTATCCGGGTCAAGGCGGATTCCGTTAGCTATGACTACGAACCCAAAGAATTTATCACTGGTCTTTCCTAAGAATGATTTGGTTGGGTTCATCTTTAATTGATGCGCGATCATAAGATCGAACATCATTTTCAAGTCATGTAATTGATCTCCCTTGTCATGACTTTTGACAACTAGATCATCAACATAACATTCCACCGTCTTCCTTAAATATTCTCAAAAAATAGTGATCATGACAAGCTAATATGTAGCGCCAGCATTCCACAGTCTGAAAACTTTGAAGGGGTTTTATAGGCATTAAAAAAATTCTGAACTTCAAGATATGAGGAAGGTCATTGTAGGGTCGAACCTCATCTCAATCAAAGGTGTGACTTGCTACCCAGTGAGGATCCATATCAGAAACGAGACTCACCATGCAGTGAGGCTCCGCTAAGCTTGTCATTGGAAACGAGGTTCGAAGCTCATCATTGAAAAATGAGACTTGACATCAGAGACAAAGCTCGTCATCAGAATAACGTTCGAAGCTCGTCATTGGATACGAGGTTTGAAGTTCATCATCGGAGGTCAAGTTCGTCAATGAAAACAAAGCTTGTCATCAGGCTTAAAGCTCGTCAGTGAAGACGAGACTCCTCAAAAGGAAATTCATAAGGCTTGCTACGTAGTTGGACTCAGTTATCAAAGATGAAGTTTGTTAGTGAAGACGAAGCTCGTCAGACGAAGTTCGTTAGTAAAGACGAAGCTTGTCAGACGAAGTCAGTGAAAACAAAGTTTGCTATACTGCAAAGCTGGCCTTATAAGACGAACCTCGCTGTAGATACAAAAAAATTATATGAACAAGCCCTATAAATGAAACTTAATGTGAGAATGATAATACCTCATAAAATTCAAAACTAATGTGAGGGATATTACCTCATACAAATAAAAAAATGTAAGGTGTAGTACCTCACATAAATGAAAATTAAGTTGAGGATGACAGAAGTACCTCATACAAATCGAAATCAATGTGAGGTGTAGTACCTCATATAAGTGAAAATTAAGTTGAGGATGATATCAGTACCTTATACAAATCATAATCAATGTAAGGTGTAATACCTCGTATAAATAAAAATTAAGTTGAGGATGACAACACCTCATGTAAATTTGAAAGTCAAGTGATCATAAGCCTTAGCTATAAAATCTAACTCGAGGATACCCGCCCTCATACGAACCTTATTTCAACTTAAAGGGATAAGGGCTCTCCATTTACACTTATTTTAGAAACATGAAAGATAAGTAGATAGGCACTTGAGAAATGAAAAGCAAAGAAGATGTTCGTTATGATAAACGAACGCAACAATCTTGATAAGGAAGTTTCGATGAGGAAGTTACAATAACTCCCTCACCAATCCATTTTAAACACCTGACAATAATTTCCCCTTGGTTTTTGATATAAATAGAGACCACGTTTGCCATTCAAGAAAAAGAAAAAAAAAGTAGGATAAAAAAAAGGAACAACAGAAAAGAGAAAGAAAAGATGGAGAGATTAAAAAGAAAGAGAGACTTAGAATTTAAAACAACAACGACAAGGTCCTCTGCATTTTTTTATTTTTGAAAGGGAGGAGGGCTCCAGACCATCGTCTGGAGATCCAAGATCCCATCTTCTTTCTCTTTAATTTTGTAATACATTAGAAATAATAAAATTGATATCTCTCTATATTTGATTCTTGATGTCTATTTAATTCTTTGTTTTCTACTAATCAGGGGTTTCTTTCAACAAGAGTAATTAACAGAAAGAAATAAATTTCTGGAAGCATGCTCCCCGTAAATATTTTTTTTACAAACAAAGTGATACTAATATGTATCGGAGTAAATATTTAGAGATTACTCTACTCTTCTTAAGATTGGTGTTACGGCTTGGTCAAGAAGAGATTAGCCTACTCAAATATTATTATTTCTCTGATGGATACTAGCATTATTTTGAATTTCTTTTACAAACTATACACGTTGGGCATCCGATGCTTACAAAAATTTTGGCGACCATAGTGGGAGATGATGAAAAACTTACCGGTTCCTAAATGAAAGAAAAATCTCCAATAGGAGTACATCATGTGTAAGGATGTTTCAATACGTGTGCATGTCAAACTAAGATCAGGAACTCCTTGATCATAACCAAATTGACGGGCAAACATATGAGGATTATATGGTTCAGTAAAGAGCCCTTTTCCCATCCTAAGAGGAAGGATACCTTGGTGAATTGAATGAAAAATTAAAAAATGAGAACTTGATATCTTTTGCTTCGATATATCCACAAGGGAAATGGGGTTGGAAGAATGTGAAAGTGGATAAGGTCTCCATTTGAGTTTCTCATCATCTCCTTCATGTAAAAAGTTCCTAGCCTCTTTAGCAGAATAAGGGACCCTGAAGTTTTTACTCCTAAAATTTACAGCAATAATGGAGTATCTGATCTATGATTTGAAGAAAAAAACTGCCTTTCAATGTCATCTTCAGGTAGCCGACAATACAAATAAGGAAAATGTTAGGAAATCTATCCAACTAGATAATGAAGTGGCCAATTTCATGATACTGTCAAGTGATCTGTAACCCAATAGTTAATTTCTCGATAAAGAGTGCAGAGCGCCGGAACAGCTAAAGAATAAGGTTTCCTACTATCAGCCATTCTTGCAGCCACAACAAACAGATTAGGTATGATGTTGGTTAAGTCATAAGGAACTACAAATTTGCATAACCATAAGGTGAGAAAAGCTGTAAGTGGTGTGTTCTTCCAAAAGTTTGAATACTATCAAAAGACTTGCTCTTATGTTTTCCTTTAGACTTGACTTTATGATGTTGTCCATGAAAGAAAAATTCCATGCACATTTCAAAAGAAACATTGTCTACAGGACTAATACCGCTAAGATATTAATAATAATTCAGCAATGCTTTGAGGGGTTGACCATGCTTTACTTTAGGATCTTCAAGTTCTTCATTTGTGGGTACATATTCATCATATACTTGTCCCTGAATAGGAAGACCCCCAATCCTCTCTATATCTAGCAAACTGATGGAAAGATCTCCCTATTTTGTAGCAAATACATTACGATCTTTATCCTAACACTCTAAGAAAGATTGCAGAAGCTAAAAGTCAATATGACAAACTCTAAGAGATGAAAGTATAGCACCATAGATGTTAAGACGTTCTAAAGCATCAGTGTATTTTTTCAATATATATAGGCACCAGTCATTATATCCATCAATCATGAGAGGTTTATTTTCTCTTACATCCCCCCATCCTTTACTTCAAACGATAAGTTCGGTTGCAAAACATGTCAATGAACCTGAGTTTTCTGTACAAGGGTTGAAAATCTTCTTACAAGGATTGAGAGTGAAAGTAGAGGCGGAGGTAGTGAATGACTTTTATAAATTTTCCCCATCTAAAATGTGCAATCAAAGCCCGAGTTGAGTTATTAAGATCTTCGGATAATTCATGTGCTTTCTGATAATTCAAAATGGTTGAAGAGGCACATGTCATTGGAGCATGTCTTTCTAACTTTAAATCGATGGGTTCATCTTCATAAAAATGAGAAGTCATAAGGGAATCATCAATAACCAAAGATTTATGGGACTAAGCTTCTTCGACTAGTTGGCTACCCCCAATAGAAATACTAGTTGATTGAGACATCTGAAAAAATACTATACATTAAATAAAATTATAATTAATAGCTATAAAAATGAATTAAGCATGAAATATTTAATTTAATAAGGATGATGAGAATAGAATCTTAAAATAAGTTTAGATTTTAAGGCTAAGTTCATCTATTTTACATTAAGAAACAAGGCCGTAGGATTTCCTAAAATTTATTTTCTGCATCATGGCTCATGCCTCAAAAAATTTATTCTCGAAGCATAAAGCTTGCGAGATGCATGGTCCTCCGTTCTGGAATTCGACTTCCGTACTTGAACCTCATGTCATCTTAAGAATAAACTTTTGAAATAGAGGAGAGAAGCCTAAAGTTTCTAAACTTATTTTATGAATGAAGGCTAAGTTCATCTATTTTGCATTTAGGAACAATGCCTTAGGGTTTGCTAAAATTTATTTTTTGTATCATGGCTCATGCCTCAAAAATTTTATTCTCGAAGCATGAAGCTTGCGAGATGCGTGGTCCTCTGTTCTAAAATTTGACTTCCGTACTTGAACCCCATGTCATCTTGAGAATAGACTTTTGAAACAAAGGAGAGCAGCCTAAAGTTTCTGAATTTATTTTATGAATGAAAGCTAAGTTCATCTATTTTGCATTAAGGAACAATGCCTTAGGGTTTCTTAAAACTTATTTTCTGCATCATGGCTCATGCCTCAAAAAAATTATTCTCGAAGCATGAAGCTTTCGAGGTGCATGCTTGCAGATGCACTACTACCCATTTTCTAATAAGATGATGCAAGAGCATTGATTTCAATCTGTATTTTCGGCCTGCCCTAGACTGCACATAAGTTTACATTTGTTTTGGCCATAACTTTGTCCAGAAGGCTCCAAATGACCTCTCGTATGAAGTGATAGATCATATTTTGAGTCTAGTTTTGTATAAACATTACTTTACTTGAATTGAAGTTTTCTGTAAAAAGTTATC
>BQKN01030003.1:0-13903 GCA_022839385.1 Asparagus kiusianus
TGTTTGTGTTCGAATCCATTCTATGGTTGGATGACTTGTTGTCTCCCCGAACCGCACACGAATGCATTCCGTTGCTCGCGTGCAATTTGTTGACCTCGTCGCCTCGTCGCTCGATGGTTCGTTGGTTTGTCGAATCACCATGTCGAGCTGTGCTAAGGGACCTATAGGCAATTTTATACGCCTACAGATACCCCCTCCAAAGTATTTCAGCCTCGTTCTTTTATAGAAGAGTCTGGAATGCTTTGGATATGATTGCCCCTACCTTCAGTCGGTGTAACGGGACCTTGAAATGACTTTTGTTCTGTATTCCTTCAATCCTTCAGGCTATTTGATGCTTTGTCGAACGTCTGTAAGGGTTCCGGTGCTGCATTTATTGTCTGACCGTTGTCGGAATTTTGAACTTGAAGTCGATTCCTGATTTTTCGATCTTTAGCTCGTGCTCGTTGGTTCAACATAGAACTGACCCTCGATTGTTGGCGTTGAGTTTTTATTTGCGACGCGTTGTCCGGCGTTGTGTTATTGAGTTTTCCTTAAGAATATTTTTAGAAAAATATTCTCCAGGAACTTCTCAACAAAAAATAGGGAATAGTTTATACTCGTATACCTTATTGGAGTATTTCTCATGCCCGAATGAACTGAACCGGTATGATAATTATCTGAACCGGTATGATAATATGTCAAAAAGGTAATAATTTGGCTCAAAAAATTCTTCCGATCCTTCCGAATGTGCGGGAGAGGCCAAAATAAACGAAGGATTGAACCCTCGGTTGATTTGAAGTTGTTTCGACGCTCAATTCAGCTTCAATTTGAATTCTGGTTCAACTCTGGTTCAAACTGGTTCAATCTGGTTCAAAACTGATTCAAACTGGTTCAATCTGGTTCAAAACTGGTTCATGCCTGGTTCTAAACTGGTTCAGTCTGGTCTGGTCTGGTTCAGACTGGTCTGGTCTGGTTCCGCCTTATTTGAACTGCTTTGGCTTGATCTGGTCTGGTTCAGTCATTTCTGGTCCGGTTCAGGGCTGGTTCACTGTGGTTCAAGGCTGGTTCACCTCTATAAAAAGCCTCTTTTTCTCTCTCTTAGGGCCCCCCCCCCTTGACCTCTTTTTTAATTTTCTCTTCCCTCAAGCATCTTTTCACCTTCAAACCTTGAAATTTGTCTTAGATCTAGGTTTCCTCTTGATCTTAGACCGAAAAATCCTTCAAAACTTCCTTATTTAAAGTTTCTCTCAGGCCCCTCGAGCGCGTGGTTCGAGCTCTTTTCAAGATCTAATTTTTTGTCGGATCCTCAAGCTTTTCCTTAGGTAAACCCTCCATAATTTTTGGATATTTCATGTTTAATTTAATTTATGAATTTATGGGATTGCATATGAGGGTTAGGATTACGATTTGGCGCCTCGAGCTTCTCTTTCAGAGGGGTAGAATTGATAAAAAGGGGAACTTTTTTCTGGATCTGATCCCTCAATTTATTTTGCAGATCATTATGTCGCGTGTCTCGAGAGGCCGCTCCCCTGCTGCGTCGGCTGATGGCGCGCCTCCCTCTTACGCTGGTGAGCTATTTTTGACATATTTGGAAATTTACAAATTAGCCCTTTGTTCTTGGAAATTTACAAATTGGTCCTTTTATCCCATGTTGTTCTCCTTGGTGAGGCAACCGGGAAGAGCCTTGATTCTCCTTGGTGAGGATCGACGCTTTAAAGATAGGTTTTGCTTGGTCAAAAACCATATCTCAAAATAAAGGGGGTGATTTGAAGCTGCATTGTGCTTTATAAGGCAGGGATATATTATCAATATACCCTATCTTGTGATTACACAATGTGGCCAAATCGTCTCACCCTTTATAAGGCAATGACTCTATCTTACCCATTTGTAAGATGAGTTCAATTTCCTTTTATAATTGAGACTAACAGGTGTTTAACTGTTTATTTCCAGTAGGATATCCTTCTGGATCATTCTCATCTCATGCAGTATATGGGCGTCGTGGCGAGTACTATTCGACTTCCGACGATCTTTCCCCCATTCCAGTTACTCCTCAGTTCGCTTTGGGCACATCGACTGAGGTCGCCCAAGTGGTGAAGGAAGGTGGGCATCGAGCTCTTCGACAGTTGATTACACATGCACCTTTCGTGAAGGATGCCAGTTCTATTCAGCCTCTCAGGAAGAGCGATTTTTTATTTGGCGACTCTGTCGAAGACCCGGATGTCGTGTTTATTGATGCCGAGCAGTGGCTTCATAAAACCGACAGTGGTTTCATATACTTGCCGAAGATTCCTCGGCATCGTTCATTGACTGAGCTCAGGCGTCAGGCTGTGACACGGGAGATGTCGTGGCGCTTGACGGAGGAGCATGAGAGCGTCCACTGCGGTTACATCACTCATCAGGCATTTCCTGGCTCGAGCAGGAGTCATGTCACCGGATTGCGTCCTGGAGTATTGGGGCTGGATGCACCACCACGTAACGAGTTCCTTACCACCGCTTCTACCTTGAGGAATCGCCTCGCTGCTCTAGGACGGGAGATGCCTGCGACGCGTCACAGAATTTATGGTTGGGTCCATTCTTTGGACAAGTTTTGGTGGACTCGCATGACGACGTACGTCTTAAGCCGATGGGGCGAGGAGTTACACGCTTGTGGTTTATATGCAGCCGTTCGTGCCACCATGTATGGCTTGCCTGTCAGCGCGAGGCATTTCTGTGCTTTGTTCGAGCTTTATAATCCAGATTCGAACACTTTTCTGACCCGGCAAGGGGAGTTGGGCTTGGCTCTTCAAGAGATGCACAGGATTTCTGGTTTGCCCATGGGACAGATGTTATATCAGGAATACTTTCCCTCCAATCATGAATTGAATCAATTGAAGGATCGTATGCCCGATCGCTATGAGACTCTATGGGACCTCACTTGTCACTGTCATATTGCTTTGGCGCAGTCTGAGCCTTTAGCAAAGAGGACTAAGGTATTCATGAGTCTGAAGCAGATTGCAAACTATTTGTTCAAGAATCTGGAGAGTAATTCTGGCGAGGCTACTTGTGAGTTGGCCACACTTACTCCCTCAGGGGTGAACAGTCTACTGAAGAAGATTGACGCTCATTCTTATACCACTAGCAGTCCTGAGGGTGGCTTTCCTGCAGGGACCAAGTTCAAATCATTCTTATGGCATGCAACCGCACCGATTCGACCGATGACTCTTCTTGCCGGTTATCTCTCTATTTGGTTAAAGAAATGCGTGGTTCCATATCAGTCTGGCGACGCCTTGCCCTTGGAAGTGCTCTACCCAGCAGTTCAGCTCGCCTACAAGAAAGAACTTTCACTTCTTCCGGTGATGGTGGCTAACATTCATCGAGGACTTCGACAGCTTTCTGGTGCCTTTACACGGAAGGAAAGTGATTTGTCGGGTCAGATTCCTACCATTAAGACGGAGCTTCCGTACACTTATTTGATGGCTTGGTTCGTCCTTCACCGTTCTGACATGATGTCTGTACCGAACGCCACAGACCACTCCGTTCCCCTACTACAGTTGCTTGAGAATGGCAAGTGGGAGGGGTGCGGATTTTCTGACATCAGACAGCAGCTGCAGGTCCACAAGTGTTGGACATTTTCCACTTGCTTTCCGCAGTTCTCCGGCCGATACGGGGATTGTTTGATAGATGAGGAGAGGCCGAGGGAGTATCGAACTCACTTAGACATCGGCTGCTTTAACTGGCTGGTGAACATTAGGCCAGGTTATCTGACTTTTCGGGTGAGGGATCAGTGTTTCATAGAGCCATATCTACCCTGCCGATTTGCTCGCCAGTTTGGCTATGATCAGCTTTACGTCGGGAATCCCCGTCAGCAGCTTCGGGCCCACGGTGGTTTGGTGGATGGTCTCCGTGCATGGTTGTGGACCGTGACTGGCTGTACTGGTGCTAAGTTCAGTCTCCCGAGTGCTGATCGGCAGTTGAACCTCACTTTCTTAAGCTGTAAGTGGTTGTTAGCAGCTAATAAGACTATCCCCGTGAAGCCGATCACAGAGCTAGAGGCCGAGGAAGCTTCTCAGGTTGATTCTCGTAGGATTTGGGAGAACGCTCGGTCACAGAGGATACGGAACAAGACTCGTCGGATTGATGAAGAGGGAAAGAGGACCTTCCATTCTGCAGACGAGGCTTCAGGCGGAAATCCTGAAGATTACGAGGACTTTTCCGAACGAGGTTAATCATTCATCTTCTTCTTCTGCTTTCCAGAATTATTAAAGCTGACAATGGTTTGATGTTTCAGGGACCATTGGTGACCAGGAAGAAGAGTTCCGTCATCCTCCCCAGGCGAGACCTTCGATTATTGTCCCTGCTGCTAGGCGGAAGAGATTAGCTCGCAAGCCGCGCGCAGCTTCACAAGCATCTGATATGGATTTGGCTGGTGATGATCCTGCTAGTGACGGAGGTAACATCTACCCTGTAAACCATCCTCTTGACTATTCAGAACATTAACTCACGCTTTTCCATCTCTATATAGGAGAGCGTGGAGAAAGCGAGATGAGTCCCGATCCTGTTCCTGTATCTTCTAGTGAGCCTGACTCACTGCCCCAGGTAGAAAGGCCTATAGGGGTTGCCGACGTTAGGGAGGATATCAATGTAGGACCTGATTCCGCAAATCCAGGTACATCTACTATTGACAATATTTTTTTTTTAGATGGCACACAAAGGAGTTGAATGATTCGGAATTTACGCATCCTCTAATTGTCTCTGTACTTCTCGCTCCTTCAGATAACTTGCAGGAGGCGAACGTGGATTTTGGAAATAAAGAGGCTAATTCACCCGTAAAAGGTAACTCATTTCAATTGGTTGTAGTCTCTTCATTCTTCTTTGGTACTTATATTCTCTTGTGTCAGACTTCTCGACTGATGATTTTGACGAGGAAGGCTTGCTTGTGGACACTCCTATGCTCCACTTCATATATAGCTCTCCTCAGATTGATGACCAGTTACCTGGAGATATGTTCCCTGGGTCCTCATTCCCCAAGAATCCCAAGGATGATTATTTTGAAGGTACGTGTCTCATCCCAAGTTAATTATAGGACTAGCCAATTCTTGACTAATGCAGCTATAATGTGATGTCTCTGAGAATTCTGTTTTGTGTTTGACAGGAGCTTTTGTCGAGACTGATCCTGTTGAGCCGACTGCGAGACCAACTACACCAGTTGATACCTCTACAGTGGTTACACCCCCAGTACCCCCAGTGACTCAAGAGGGTATGAATTAAGCAACTGAGGATGTTATTTATTTCCTCCTCAAAACATTTTTGACGGATTTCTCCTTCTTTGTGTAGGGTCTTCTTCTCGGCTTCATATCCTAGTGAAGGAATTGCTATCAGACAACGATCCTGAGAAGATCGTTCTCTGCATAGAACTTCTCTCCTTCTTCTCCTTCGTGAATGATATGATTGGCAAGCTCTTCCACGGTGGACTCTTCCTTCGCCAATTCAAGCCTTTCCTTGATTCCAAAGTCAATTTGATAAGGGAAGCAGGATATCCAGATTTGGCACAGGCTATAGTTGATGACCTCGATTGCCTAGATCATGAGCTTCAGATGTTTCGTGAGCTCCGAGATGCAGGCGCCTCCTCATTTATTGCTGCCGAGCTGGATACCCGCTTACAGTCATCGCGCGAGACTCAGATTATTACTGAGCTCGAGATTCAGATGCAGCGGGACCGAGTAGATCTAGTTGAGACCAGCCTTGCTGCTAGGTCATCTTCGCTTGCCGAGTTCGACCTTTCTATTACCTCTTGTGCGACCGAGATAGACCAGCTTAGAAGAGCACTCCGTGAAAAAGAGGAGACTATGGATATTCTTCAGATGACGAAAGCACAGGATCAGCAAACCCACACTGCCTTATCTGATGAGCTGAAATCTTTAAAGCAGAAGCTAGTCGAGACAGAGGAGATTGCTGCGAGGACTTCAGCCACCACCGAGGAGTCCATCAGAACTGGACTTAGGCAAGCTTATGATGAGAAGCTGTCTAAGATCAGTCAGCAGATTTTTGGTCATGGGCTTGATGTATGATTTTGTTTGCTGAGTACTTTGACTTTTGATTCCTTTAGTGAAACTGGTTTTCATCTTCATCTTTATTATGATTCGTCATTCCGTTTGAAATGATTGACCATAATAGTCATAGGATTTTTGGCAAACCCTCAGCCATGAACGGGTTTGATGAGCCTTTACCGACTACCGTTTGAGTCGGGCTAGCATACGAATTGTTTAAATCCGTTCGTATGTAACGTTACGCTCAGAGATTAAATTCTCTGAGACTTTGTGCTATGATGTCGAATACATAGACTTCACCATTGTTACGGGAATAGGCTACCCGGCGACACGTGTTAGGTGTTGGCTTTAGGATTTTTGGCTAACCCCCAGCCTTCAACGGATTTGATTAGCCTTTACCGACTACCGTTTGAGTCGGGCTAGCATGCGGATTGTCTAAATCCGTTCCGCACGTAACGTTAAGCTAAAAGAGTTAACTCTTTTAGTGCTACGACATTGAATACGTAGACTTCGTCTTTCTCCTGTGAAAAGACTAAACAGCAACGTGTATGAGACGTTGACTTAGGATTTTTAGCAAATCCTTAGCCTTTAACGGATTTGATGTGCTCTTACCGACTACCGTTTGAGTCGGGCTTACATGCGGATTGTCTTAATCCGTTCCACATGCGACGTTGTGCTAAAGGAATGAACTCCCTTAGACTTTTTTGCTACAACTTCGAATATGTAGACTTCGCCATTATTATGGGGATAGGCTACCCAACAACGTATATTAGACGTTGACTTATCCCTACTTAGGCATCGGGATAAAGGTCCCCAGAGTCAGGCTCTGGTACCTTTTTCTACGGATAAAGACCAAACCGGCGACGCGTGTTAGGCGTCGGCATATCCTTTCTTAGGATTCAGGATAAAATTCCCCATACGTGTAAGGCATGGATTTTGGTGTTATTAATAACAACCTGCCACAATGTTGAATATGTAGACGAGTGTTCTTTTTAATGGCTAAGAACTAACCAGCGGCGCGTGTTAGGCGCAGACTTATCCTTGCTTAGGTTTTAGGATAAAATACCCCAGAATCGAACTCTGGTGTCTTTTTCTTCGGAGAAAGACTAAACCGGCAGCGCGTGTTAGGCGCCGACCTATCCTTTCTTAGGATTCGGGATAAACTTCCTAGGATGAATCCTAAATTTATAAATTTTGGACAAAGAGTTGGTGTGGGAAAGGAAGAATTTAATATTCTATTCCCCGAATAAGGAAGGAAGAATTTTATATTCTATTCCTTGATTCTGGAAAGGAAGAATTTTATATTCTATTTCCAGTGCAAGAAAGAAACTAGAAGTGGGATCTCCACTCCGAGAATCTGGAAGACCTAGATAAACTTACCTTTTATAGGGTTGGTTATCTGATCGAAAGATGAGCTCTTCGTTTATCGAAGTGACATTTCAACTTCGGTTATAACCATGAGAAGGTTTAACCAAAGAAAAAAGAAAGGGAGTTTTTTCGTTTATCGAAAGAGGACTCCGGACTGAAAGTGGACCTCTTGTTCATGGAAAGAGTCAAGAGGGCCAGAAGAACATTTTTTGGTGGACTCACTGTCAATTGGAATTGATCAGTGAGGGGTTTTGGTGGTGAAAATGATTTTGGGTTATCCTCTAGAATATTGAGTATAATATTCTTCAAGGAACTTCCCGATAAATGGGTTATTCTGAATGTACTAAGGATAGTACTTTTTCAGGAACTTTCCATTTATTGGCATTAATTGCCTGATACCCTCTAGAGAAATTAGGCGATATGCGCCGTTTAAATAGACTGTGTCTATTACAAACGGTCCTTCCTACTTGGGTTCGAATTTACCTTTCTTCTTGGAGTTGAGGATTATCGATCGGCGAGCAGCGAGGACCAGATATCCTTCCTTGAAGCTTCTCTGTTGGACCCTCTTGTTGAAAGCCCTAGATATCCTGGCTTGGTAGAACTTGATGTGTTGTTGAGCTTCCAAGCGCCTTTCATCCAACCTCTCGAGTTCTTCGAGACGTTTTTAATGCTGCTCTTCGGTCGTCATCTCCGTTGCGAGAGCGATCCGAAGGGAGGGGATTTGAATCTCCAACGGTAGCACTGCTTCACATCCGTACACCAACGAATAGGGGGTGGCTCCCGTAGGTTTGCGTATGGTGGTGCGATAAGCCCAGAGCGCTTCGCCAAGTTTATCGTCCCAATCTCGCTTATTGGTTTTCACGAGTTTTGACAGGATCTTGATGATCGTCTTGTTGAAAGCCTTAGCTAATCCATTAGCAGCGGGATAATAAGCCGTTGACGAAACATCTTGAATCTTAAATTTGTCACAGAACCTGATGAAAGCGTTGCTTATGAATTGCGGACCGTTGTCATGAATGATCCGTCTCGGCACGCCGTGTCGGTATATGACATGATGCTTGATGAAGTTGATGACGTTGTTCGTCTTCACTTCTTTAAGCGGAATTGCTTCAGCCCACTTTGAAAAGTAATCCGTGATTGCGAGAATAAACCGATCACCTTTGACTGAAGGGGGAAAAATAGGACCGACAATGTCCATACCCCATGTCTCGAATGGCCAAGACGTGGTTGACGTATGTAAACATTCCGGTGGTTGGTGCATATAATTTGCATGCACTTGACAGGCGTGACATTCTCGTGCGTATTCGATCGCGTCACGGACCATTGTTGGCCAAAAGTATCCCATCCTTCTGATACGATCATACAGCTTGGGACCAGTCTGATGCGCACCGTATTCTCCTTCGTGTGCTTCCTTAAGAACTTCTTCTGCTTCTTCATTCGAAAGGCATCGGAGGAGCAAATCATCATACCCTCGACGGTATAATGTACGGGTCTCGGTATTGTAGAAGAACCTTGGTGCTCTTCGGCGAATCGATTCCTTTTCTTTTACATCCTCTGGTAGAATACCATATTGGACGTAGTCGATGATAGGAAAACGCCAATCTCGGGACTCAGACCCGATTTGAGTTGAGTTCACCTCCTTGGCGTTCATGTTTCTGTCATCTTCCTCTTCAATATCCATATCGTATATGGGTATGCAGAGTTGGTGTGATCTTACTGTGACTAGCAGTTCAGTTTCGGGAGGCTGCGCGAGTGATACTACTAGTACTGCCAGTGCATCCGCATAAGCATTCTGGAGACGCGGGATGTATTCAATATAGAATTCTTCAAAAGAATCCGCTATTTTGATGGCCTCTTGGTAGTACGGAATTAGATCTGGGTTCCTGACTTCATACTCTCCACGAACTTGGTTGACTATCAATTGAGAATCCCCAAAAGCTTCGAGATATTCGACCCCCAGCTCCTTGGCGAAACTGAGTCCAATGAGGAGCGCGTTGTACTCGGCTACGTTATTGGAACATGGATCCGTCAGTGAATAAGCCCGAGGCATCACATGCTTCCCCGGGGAAACTAAGACAACTCCAACTCCGGAGGAGACTCTAGAACATCCAGGGGTTATTGCCTTATTAACTGCTCTCGAAGCACCATCAAAGTATAATTGCCATACTTGTTGGTGTGATGTGGTATTAACCTCGTGGGTTTCGTCTGGTAAGTCATCATATACTTTAACCGTATCTGTTGTCGGACTTGCCGCTAAAAGATCACAAATTGCTTGTCCTTTGACTGACTTCTGCTGTTTGAAGTGCAAATCATATTGGGACAAGAGAAGAGCCCACTTCGCTAACCGCCAATTCATCGAACCCGGTTGAGTCATGAATACCCGTACCGGATTAACATTAGCAATGACGTAAATCGTCTGGCCAACCAAGTAATGTCGCATCTTTTGCACTGCGAATACCAATACGAGACATTCTTTCTCGATCATCGGATATCGAGACTCGGCGCCTATCAAGGTCCGACTTAGGTAATAAACTGCCTGTTCGTGACCATTATCATCGTCTTGTGCTAATAAAGCACTTATCGAATGGTTCATCGCCTTGATGTAAATCAAGAACGGTTTACCTGATTTTAGTGCAACAAGAACATGTGGGTTCGTGAGATATGTCTTGATATCTTCGAGTGCTTTTTGGCAGGCGTCGTCCTAAATAAATGACACACCTTTCTTGTTTAGCTTAGAGAATGGTTGGCACTTCCCAGAAAGATTTGAGATGAACCTCCGGATGTAAGCTAAACGCCCTTGCAATCCTCTGAGCTCTCTTAGATTCCTCGGGGGTTGCAATTCATGTATTGCCTTTACCTTGTCTGGGTCAATGTGTATACCCTTAGTGGTGACGACGAATCCAAGGAATTTTCCGCTGGACATTCCGAGGAAGGATTTTGTGGGATTCATCTTCAATTGATGACTCCGTATGAGATCAAACATCATCTTCAAGTCCTTGATGTGATCTTCTTTGTTGCGGCTTTTTACCACCAAATCATCAACGTAGCATTCAACCGTTTTCCTGAGGTGCTTCTGGAAAATCTTAGTCATCGCTCGTTGGTATGTGGCGCCTGCGTTCTTCAGACCAAAAGGCATCACCGTGTAGCAGAAGACACCGAGGGGCGTTCTGAACGCTGTATGCTTCTCGTCATCCGGGTGCATCTTGATTTGGTTATACCCCGAAAAGCCATCCATGAAGGACATTCTCTCGAATCCGCATGTATTGTCGATAATGACATCCGTGATTGGGAGAGGAAAATCGTCTTTTGGACATGCTTCATTCAGGTTTCTGAAGTCGATGCAAATCCTGATTTTGCCATTCTTCTTCATGACGGGAACGATGTTGGCTAACCAATCTGGATGTTGTTCCTCTCGGATAAATCCTGAGTCGATCAACTTCTTAACCTCTGCCTCGATGGCTTCCATAATCTGCGGACGAAACCGTCTTTGCTGTTGTTTGACAGGTTTGGCATCCGGCTTGATGTCGAGGCGGTGCATTGCCACATTGGGGTCGAGCCCTGGCATGTCTTCATAGTTCCAAGCGAAGACGTCGATATATTCCCTGATGAGGGCAATTAATTCCTCCCTCTCATCTGGGGGAAGACTATCGCTGATAAATATGGGCTTTGGGTTGGCTTCATCACCCATATTAATTTGGAATATCTTGTCCTCTGTGGGGGGGTTCCCTCTGTTCAAATCTATCGCCATACTGCATGTTTAGGTGATGAACCCATGGGTCCTCCCATGTTGGCATTTGATCGTCGTCTTCCATCGTAGATGGATCAGCTATAGTCATGTTCGACATTAAAGTCTTGAACATTTCTCCCAAACTTGTGTCAGAATCCCCAGCTGAAGGATCTGGCAAGTACCCATCCTTAGCTTTGTTAGCAATTTGATCGATGATTTGCTAACCATATTCGTCATCAGACGATGAAACATAGCCTAAGCCTCTCTTGTGACGGTAATAATCATCCGGTTTCCCTTTTGGTACATATGCCGCTTTGACTGAGATACGGGAACCTCGATCGAAGTATAAACCTTCTCCGAGTGTGAAGTCGTACCCTTGTTTTTCCATGAGCGTGCGCGCTTCCGGACTATACTTGGATAAGTACAGACCAGATTTGTCATCATCTTCGTCTTCTCTTAGGAAATAATCTGGCAACGGAAGATTTTCTCCTTTACCGTAAATCATTTCTTTTTGTCCCCCTATCTTGGCAGGAATAATTCGGGTTGTTCTGAAAGAATGCTGGAGATGTTTCTTCGTTACATAAGATGATCGGAGCGGCATACATAAATCAGGATTATCGTATAATCCCTTTATCGCATCATCAAGAGACAAGGAGTACTCTAAATCATGATTTATTTTAATATCGGCAAGTTGCCAGTTACAACCGCCATCTGACGATTGTTCGTCGTCAAGATTGATTACAAAGGGTACAATGTCATTTAAAACAAAACCGCCATTGTAATCGAATCCGGCCTCGGAATCAGCTTCTTCTCCGCTGTCCGTGCCCTAGACCGATGGTTCCGTATCGGATTCGTTACCATAAAGGAGAGAATCTGTGAAGTAATTCTCATACCCTTTGAATGGTTGTTTATCCGCGACCACCGTCCTGACCCTTCCATCAGTGTCGACATATTTCAGACACTGATGTAAGGTGGAGGGAACTATAACATTACTATGGATCCAAGGCCGACCCAGTAGTAAGTTATAGGATGTCTCAGCATCAATCACGTAGCACGTGACCTCCGTCTTCAGATCGCCCATTTGGCACTTTATTCGGATCTTTCCCAAAGGCCTTGACCCGCTGGTGTTGAATCCGTAAATGACCGTGCCTGTAGACGCCAATTTGCTGACTGGAATGCCAAGGCTATGCATTAGGCGAAGTGGCATAATACTCACAGCGGAACCCGGATCCACTTGGATTCGGTTGACTTCGCTGGAGCCAATGTACCCGACGAAGTACAGGGGCCGATCATAGTTTGAATTCTTCGTCTGCATGTCCTCTTTGGTGAAGGTGATGCAGGGAATGTTCTTAGCTGCCACATTACACTGTTGAGCTAACATTTCTAGTTCTTCAGGAGCTGGCTTGATCCGAGTGAGGAACGCTTCTGAATCGGTCAAGGCCTCTTGCAAGGCTTCTCTAGTCTCCTTAGACAACCGCAGCAACTCATATAGCATTATCCGCGCTGGAATATTGGCTAGCTGAGCCATGATGTTGAAGACGCGCGGAGTTTTCGAACTCTCCAGTTTATCCTTTCCAATCGAACGACTGAAACGAGACTGGTTCGGATTTTGAACCTCCTCGGGCCTCTTTTCTTTTTGTTTATCTACCGGCTGTCGTCAAGCCTCCTCAACCGGTTTAGGAACCGTAATCACCCCCAGCTCTGTGAGAGTCTTGGCTGGTCCCCATTTTGCCACTCCTTGCTCAGCTAATTGATCACCAGGAGATGGATATTTGAAGTGATACTCATTTCCACTCCGGGTCGCAAAGACTTCCTGTTCCTCATCGGAAAGCGGAAAGGTAGGAGCTTCATCGTCGTCTTCTTCGAAGATTGCGGAAGTTGCATGACAAGCCTTTCCTTTGCCCCTTCTTTTCGAAGACGTTGTCCACTGTTCATCTTCAATGAGATCTGGATGAACCCAGAGGATTTCGTCGTTCGGGGCTGTGTGTGGCACAAGTCCCTTTTGGCGCTGTCCATGTGGGTCATCATTCACCGTCTTCATCCCGACTTTGGTGACGCGCTTTGGCTCGAACCAAGTTGTAGGCACCGATCCAAAACTGATTGACACCGCATTTGCTCCCACATTCTTGGTCGGTTTCGGGGTTATGACCCCTACGTCGATTAACGCCTGGATCTTGTCCTTAAGGTGGTAGCATGACCTCGTAGGGTGATAGACCGCTCTGTGGTATGCGCAGTACTTCGGATCCGTCACTTTGCTGGCTCCCTCTTGATCCACGATCGCTGGCAGCTGGATTTTGTTATTCTCCAACAAATATTTGAAGATGGCGGGCACTTCGTCATCTTTGAAGGAGTACACTTTAGGAAACTTTGGCTCTGAAGATTTTTGTTTCTGAGACCGTTGCTGCCAATGCGGCTGCGATTGTTGTGGCGCTCGTTGCTGCTGCTGTTGCTGAGGTTGTAATTGAAAAGTTTGGTTAGCATCAACGGCATTAGCATGAGCTTTACCTTTCCCTTTTGGGACGAAGTTCTGTTTCGGAGGATTCGTTGCCGGATGGCCTCTCTCTGCCTTCTTTCTCCTGAGGAATCGCTCAGCTTGCTCTCCTCGGACCTTCAAATCCTTCCATGTCTTGGATGGTGCTGTGCCCATTGCTTCCAACACGTCCAGCAAAAGTTTGTTGTGGCAGGTCTGGAGGATGAACTCCTCAGTGATCGGATCCTAGCAATTCATCGCCTTGTTCCGGAACCTTTAGACGAAGGTGTCGACTAACTCCCCGTCTTTCTGCTTCTCATCGAGCAGCGATCC
>BQKN01030005.1:0-5000 GCA_022839385.1 Asparagus kiusianus
ATTCATAGTTAGAAAAAAATTGTATTACTTACATTATTACTATACTATATATAATATTCTATTAATATTAATTAGAATTACAACGAAATCTTTAGAAATGGAATTTCTAGTTAGTAACTTCTATTACTATTGATTTTTTTCTTTTTTGTTCTTTTCGTCTTCTTAGGTTCGGGTCGAAAATAGAAGAGTTAAGTCGATCAAACAAAAAATCAAAGGGGGTTCATGGCTAAGGGTAAAGATGTGCGAGTTAGAGTTATTTTGGAATGTACCAGTTGTGTCCAAAATGGTGTCAATAAGAAAGCGCCAGGCATTTCTAGATATATTACTCAAAAGAATCGACACAATACACCCAGTCGATTAGATTTGAGAAAATTTTGTCGCTATTGTCACAAGCATACGATTCATGGGGAAATAAAGAAATAGATCGAACGGAACGTGTATTTGATCTTTCAAAGGAGCAGGAAAAGGAAGAACTTAACCTTAACATATATACATATGTATATAATATACAAATACAAATAAAACCTATTTTGGTTGGATCTGAAATGAATAAAGAAATAGAATTTTAGAGATAAGGAATAAACCATGGATAAATCCAAGCAACCCTTTCGTAAATCCAAGCGATCTTTTCGTAGGCGTTTTCCCCCAATTGAATCGGGGGATCGAATTGATTATAGAAACATGAGTTTAATTAGTCGATTTATTAGTGAACAAGGAAAAATATTATCTAGACGGGTGAATAGATTGACCTTGAAACAACAACGATTAATTACTATTGCTATAAAACAAGCCCGTATTTTATCTTTGTTACCTTTTCTTAATAATGAAAAACAGTTTGAGAGAGCCGAGTCGATCCCTAGAACTACCGGTCCTAGAACCAGAAATAAATAGATATACTCTTCCATTGATTCAAAACTCCAATCGGAATTCAAGCTCAGATTGATGTTTTGTTCGAAAAAGCCTCAAATCCAGATTTGATTGTTGTGTTATAAGAAACAACAAATAGGAAAGAATAAATCTTTTTTTTTTTTTGAAAGATGTTCATTCATTTCTACTACTTAACTTAATTTTTACTTAATTTATTTTTATTCTATCTTCCCGGAGTCCATTCTCCGGGGAATTCAATTCTGTTTCAATCATTCCTATATCCTATATATGACTTAAAAATTTCTTTTATTTGATAATCTTATTGGAAATCATGTAAAGACAATTCTTATTTGATATAGCTATTTGCGCAAGTATTTTACGATTAAGAAGCAATTGCTTCGTGTACAGATTGTGTATTAATCTACTATAACTATAGAATACCCCGTTCTCGCGAGCAGCTGCATTTATCCGAGTGATCCACAAACGACGAAAGTCCCTCTTTTGCCTGCCCCTATCTCGATGAGAGGAAACCAAAGCTCTCATTTTCTGTTGAGTAATGGTTCGAGTAAGTCTTGAATGAGCCCCTATAAAAGTTGATGCAAATAAACGAATTTTTGTTCGACGTCTCCGAGCTACATATCCTCGTCTAACTCTGGTCATTGAATCAAATTAAACTTTAATGAATGAATAACTAATTGATTTCTCTTCTTTCAGTCATCCTTTTATCCCCCGGTTGATTAATAACAAAACGGATTATTCCGATATATAAAAAAAAAATTCCAATGGCTTTTGCTACTATGACCTTCCCAACCACGATTTTTTATTCCTTCCAGGTAAAATACCTGGAAATAAGAAATTTTATAACATAACAATATTAAATAAATAACAGAAAAAAAAAATAGTGGGTTCCATCGTTTCTATGGTTACTTCATAAACGGTGAGGTCCTCTCTATACACCGGAGCCTCTTCTTTCATTTAATCAAATGTTATTGTGAACTTGTATAGTTCACTCTCTTTGGCTCTACCAATCAATTATAATTATACAGTAATAGCTCTTTTCACAAAAAAGGCTATCCATACAGTGACGGCATTTAATTATGAAAGTTGGCTAGGTAGCTGACCCTGTTAGTCCGTTCTTTCAAGAATAGAAACATAACTTTTTGCTTCTTATAGTACTATTTCCTCCGCTTAATGGAATAACTAGTTGCTACCAATGGGGAATTGCTTCTCATCTCAAATTGAGGTGATTGGATTTGCACCAACGGAAACCATAAATTTCATACACAAAAATATAGGTATATGATAGATTATCATTTTTAAATAGTAAAAATGGCTTTTTTCCACTCTATCTATCCTATTCATTGGTACTTGTGATTGGTAATGGAAAAATTGTTTCGTTTGTTCCAACTCATGATCTAAACGAGTCGCACATACACCCTAGTACATGTTCCCCGACGCTGAGGACATCCTCGAAGTGCGGGCGATTTCGTGATATTTCTTATTGGCTGTCTTGTGTTTCTAATAAGTTGTTTAATTGTCGGCATATCATACATATATAATAAAATAGGTTGGTTTAGATCGATCTTAACCTGATGATTGATGATTATGAATTATTTCCATTCAATATCAAATCGCGGAAAATTCGAATTATGCCTTGAAAATGAAAAAGAATCGTGTATTTACACGAAATCTCCAGTATTTTCATTTTCGACTGCTACAAGATCAACAATGCCATGAGCTTGGGCTTCTGTTGCTGACATAAAAACATCCCTTTCCATGTCTTCGGATATAACCCATAAAGGGTTGCCCGTTCTTTGTACATAAACCTTTGTGAGGGTTTCGCGAAGTTTCAGTAGTTCTTCTGCTTCCAGGATAAATTCCCCTGCTTGCGCCTCATAAAAAGAACTAGCAGGTTGGTGAATCATAACCCTGATAATATTGATATAACATCATGCATGAACGGTTCTTCTATTTCGCAGGATTGGGCTAAAGTAAGGGATAAAAAAAACAAGAAGAAAAAAAAGAAATAGACTTGAACAGCCGTACAGGCATCCTTTGTGCATTGCATACGGCTCTGCAATGGAATTTCCTTTTTCCTCTCTTCTATTCTATCGAAGAAAAAAATGGAATCCATCCGATCCAGATCGTTGAATGATCCATTTACCACCCTTCTTTTCCTATTATAAGAGTCAAAAAATACTATGATGGTTCTGTTGCTTTCTATATTTATCTCGTCTGTGATTTAGCAATCCCAAAGTTTCTTTTTAATACGATCAAATAAGGAAAATGATCTTTTTTTTTTTTCATTTTTGTACTCTTTCTTTCGTAACATAAATATAAGAAAGAGACTTCTCTTCGGGTGTGGAAGAAAAATGGTTTGTGACGCTGAAACGTACTCCCGACCCGTAAGATCAAATCGGAAATAACCTTCGTTTCATACTACTATCTCGATACAAAATCTCATGTTAGGAAAAACAATACTAGTTTGTTCATATCGAACTCGAAGTGCCATGCTATTATTACCTATTATTTACATTTGATATGGCGAAGGCATAGTCTTCTTTTTTTTTTTTTAATAAAAACTCATTGGCGCCAAGCGTGAGGGAATGCTAGACGTTTGGTAATTTCTCCTCCGACCAGAATGAAAGATCCCATTGAAGCGGCTAATCCCATGCATATTGTATGTACATCGGGCGAAACAAATTGCATAGTATCATAAATAGCTATTCCTGGTATTACCCACCCGCCGGGGGAGTTTATAAATAAATAAAGATCCCTAGTATCATCTTCTATACTGAGATATACCATGAGACCAACAAGTTGATTTGAGATCTCGCTATCAACTTCTTGGCCTAAGAAAAGTAATCTTTCTCGATAAAGTCGGTTGATTAGGACAAAATTTTATCCCTTTTGAACCGTACGCGCATCTTTGGATGCATACGGTTCAAAAAAATTGCGAAAAAAGAATCAATGTGTCGATTCCAATCCTATCTCTTTTTTTTTGTAACAGATTTCTGTTTTTCTAATGAAAATAAAGGGGTTTTTCTTATATTTTTCAAAAAACATAAGTTTTGGGCACCGGCACCTCCCCTAAAAAAAAAAGAATTTATTACTGAACTTAATTTCTTGAATTAACCTTTCATTGATGTATTGTTTCGTCGTGATTCAAATCACGATGTTATTTTCTTGTTCCTGAATGGGTCCTTTCAATTCTTTTAGGTTCATGTTCTACTCCGGGGAAAGATCTATCCGAATTCTATTTGCACATATAGGACAAATGGTCCCAGTACCACTTCTTTTTGCTACGATTTTTTTTTTCGTTTTATGCCTTCCCCAAACTATTCGATGTATTCATCATACTGGTTGGCATGGCAGTTTGAGATCGCCCCTATAATCCTATAATTAAGTATTAAGAATCGTCTAGGCTACAAGTGGCAATTGTACATATATTACTATTACCAATTTGGTATTTTCTGAACGGAGCCTGGATATTTTATTACTCCAAGTCAACCATAAATTCTTCTAATTGATAATATTGATCCTCAACAGAAATTGATCTAATTTCACTTTACGCCCCGAATGATTGAAGAACCAATCAATACAATATTTCTTGGGCGAAACAGAGGATATCTCGATCGGGGGAGAAAACGGGGAAATCCCATATGACCCAATATGTCTGACAAGTCGCACTATACGTCAACCCAAACTGCATCTTCCTCTCCAGGACTCCGAAAAGGTACTTTTGGAACACCAATGGGCATTAAATTAAAGAAAAAATTAAGTACTATACTTCACTTTAATATGGAAACGTAAGAATGAGTTTATTGTCTTCATCATTTTTTTCCTGTTTATTCTACTAGTTTATACATAAATTGGAAGGTTTTTAGAGAAAGACAGAATGAATAAATCAAACTTTTAATGAAGGGATCGATTGTTCGAATAATAAACAAGTATCCATGCCTTTGTTCCCACAAAATGGGACCGATACTCCCATTGCGTATTGGTACTTATCGGGTATAGAATAGATCTGCTTCTCTTTGTTCTTACGAATAGAATTCTTCCGTTATTTTCAACGGAATAGAATAAAATAAATAGTAACCTTTTCTCATACAGAATCCGCTGAAAAGTACATA
>BQKN01030005.1:7500-16554 GCA_022839385.1 Asparagus kiusianus
TGTTTCGGTATTTCCGGAATATGAGTGTGTGACTTGTTATAATTGATCCTATTGAGAATACAGAGAATGGTCCTGTCATCTCTATCAAGATGATTCTACCCCGTCGGATATTTATTCTAATATCTGAAGCACGGAATATATCGAATAGATCAAGAAAGGAAATATTTGAACTATGATTCATACCTACTATTCAGACCTCGCAACCGGACTCAAAAAAAAACAATTTCAGATAGGCATTTCCTATCCTAAATCAAACGATTTTTCTTTATATAGATTTTGTTGAGTCATTACATCCACTCATTGAATAAGTGATGATCAAACGGTTTTTACTCAGAGAACCTTTGAATTTAGCTTGGGGCTAAATCATCGTGGTTCTAGTATGAATCTGAGGTTTTAATTGATTCATAGGGTCTCAACAAGAGAATTCCTATCAATAGTAAAACAAGAGTCGATCTACATTACTCACAAAAAAACAACAAATTAAATAACAAACAAAAATAGGAAAGAGAAAATTCAAGAGGCCTGTAACGAGCAACATAAAGAAAGACGAATGAGCTAACTTGATATTTTTAGCATTATCATCACAAAGAAGAGATTCCGGATTTTTTTTATTACTTCCGATCTTGGGGACAAATCGAATCAAGTGGCTAATAAGTTTTGAACTTTCTATTACATATCCGGTGAAATCAGTATTTGTGTGTTTCTGTTTGAGCCGTACGAGATGAAATTCTCATATACGGTTCTCGGGGGGGGTCCTCTTGGATTACCTATCTCAATAAAGTATATGATTGGTTCGAGGAACGTCTCGAGATTCAAGCGATTGCAGATGATATAACTAGTAAATATGTTCCTCCTCATGTCAACATATTTTATTGTCTAGGGGGGATCACACTTACTTGTTTTTTAGTCCAAGTAGCTACGGGTTTTGCTATGACTTTTTACTATCGTCCAACCGTTACGGAGGCTTTTTCCTCTGTTCAATACATAATGACGGAGGCCAACTTCGGTTGGTTAATACGATCAGTTCATCGATGGTCAGCAAGTATGATGGTTCTAATGATGATTCTGCACGTATTTCGTGTGTATCTTACAGGTGGGTTTAAAAAACCTCGCGAATTAACTTGGGTTACTGGCGTGGTTCTGGCTGTATTGACTGCATCTTTTGGCGTAACTGGTTATTCCTTACCTTGGGACCAAATTGGTTATTGGGCAGTAAAAATCGTGACAGGCGTACCTGAAGCTATTCCTGTAATAGGATCACCTTTGGTAGAATTATTACGCGGAAGTGCTAGTGTGGGCCAATCCACCTTGACCCGTTTTTATAGTTTACACACTTTTGTATTGCCTCTTCTTACTGCCGTATTTATGTTAATGCACTTCCTAATGATACGTAAGCAAGGTATTTCGGGTCCTTTATAGAGTATAGAAAAGGCAGATCATAGATATTTGTAATTTATCATATTGGGGAGGACCAATAGTATTTCATTGCTACAAATATGTATTATTGAAAAAATAAGACATGTTATTTGGATATTTCTCTTCAACTCCAAAGTATTATATTTTTTATTTGATACGAATAGTTGAAGTAGTTGAAGTGGATTCTCCGAAGAGAGGATGGATTATGGGAGTGTGTGACTTGAACTATTGATTGGGCCGTGCCGATATATGATTTTATCCGCCACGTTGGAATTCACAACCAAATGTGTCTCCGCATCCAACCACCATGTAAATCCCCTTATATAGCATAGGATAGGCCGGTTCGCTTGAGGAGAATCTTTTCTATGATCATACCCGAATTATGTCATACATGAACAGGCTCCGTAAGATCCCGTAGAAAAAAATAAGTGATGTGGCATGATCCAATGTTCTATCTATTCCACTTACTTATTTATAGTCTGGAAATGCATTCATTTCCTCTGCATCGATCCCGATCTATGATACTATCGGAGTGAAATAAGGGATCTAAGGAAGAAGAGAGGCTAGACTTTATTAGTAACAAGTAAATACTTTGTATGTAAGAAAATCGAGATGTTGTGGGGGATAAACACCAAGCAAATCAAAAAGACATGAGACAGTCCAAAAAGCACTTGATTATGATCAAATTTGTAAGCCTACTTGGATATTGAGCATTTACCTGTAAGAACTGAATTCTTTACTGAATTCTTTGCAATGAATAGTTGCAACTACGGAAATGGAATCTTTTCTTACATAGAGTCATTATATATGTTATGTGTGGATATGTATGAAATATAGATTTTCTATCGATTTATTTCTGTCATTCCTTTTATTTTTGCTCGAGCCGGATGATGAAAAATTATCATGTCCGGTTCCTTCGGGGGATGGATCCATAAGAATTCACCTATCCCAATAACAAAGAAACCTGATTTGAATGATCCTGTATTAAGAGCTAAATTGGCTAAAGGGATGGGGCATAATTATTATGGAGAACCCGCATGGCCAAATGATCTTTTATATATTTTTCCAGTAGTAATTCTAGGTACTATTGCATGTAATGTAGGCTTAGCAGTCCTAGAACCATCCATGATTGGTGAACCGGCAGATCCATTTGCAACTCCTTTGGAAATATTACCCGAATGGTACTTCTTTCCCGTATTTCAAATACTCCGCACAGTACCCAATAAGTTACTGGGTGTTCTTTTAATGGTTTCAGTACCAACAGGATTATTGACAGTACCCTTTTTGGAGAATGTTAATAAATTCCAAAATCCATTTCGTCGTCCGGTAGCTACAACAGTCTTTTTAATCGGTACCGCAGTAGCTCTTTGGTTAGGTATTGGAGCAACATTACCTATTGATAAATCTCTAACTTTAGGTCTTTTTTAAATGGATTCAATCGTGAAATACCACGATGTAGGTATCTAGGGAATAGTCCCTTCTAAAGTGAATCCTCCCTAGATACATGAATTTTATTATGATCTATTCCGCGAAAATACGGATCGCGTGCCGAAGATAAAAAATAAAGTTTTTTCTTTAGACCTTTAGAATATAATTTATAAAATATAAAAAGAATATGAAAAGATTCTAATAGATTTAAATTAAAATGAAAGTTTATTCTTAGGTAAATTGATTGCAAAATGCTTCTGTAGAGTGTCCAATATCTGTTTTACATCTTCTGTGCGAAAATATTCAATTTTCATAAGATCTTCTTGACTGTTACTCAAAAGGTCCAATAATGTATGTATATTGGACCTTTTGAGACAATTATAGGTCCTGGGGGATAGTTCTGATTGGTCAATAAAAATACATTTCAATGGAATTCCTTTTTTGTTTTTCTTTAGATTAGTTAATCCATTTTGAAAGGTAAAAAAGGGTAGAGTAAACCTGTTTTTATTTTCCTCAAAATGAATGTCCCCTTCCTCTGCATGTAGAAAAGGAATAAATAAATCAATTAAATTACGAGAAGCTTCATAAAGTGCTTCCTTAGGAGTTAAACTTCCATTTGTCCATATTTCTAGAAAAAGTATTTCTTGTTTTTCATTTCCATTCCCATAAGAATGAATACTATGATTTGCATTTCGAACAGGCATGTATACAGCATCTATAGGATAACTTCCGTCTTGAGAGTTATTTGTGGGGTTCATACGGTATCCGCGATCTCTCTTGATTTGTAATTCAATACGCAAATCAATTGGTTCCGTCAGGTTAGCTATATGTTGTGTTATGTCAACTATTTCCACGGAAGGTGGTAAGATGATATCTTGAGCGGTTACGTATCTAGGACCCCTGACGCAAATGGATGCGTCTCTAACTCCATACAGATTACTTCGCAATACAATTTCTTTCAAATTCATTAAAATTTCATGTACCGATTCCTCAATACCTACTATCGTAGAATATTCATGCGGTACCTTTTCAGATTTTGCACGTGTGATACATGTTCCTTCTATTTCTCCAAGTAGAGCCCTTCGCATGGCAATACCTATGGTATCGGCTTGACCTTTCATGAGCGGGGACAGAATGAAACGACCATAATAAAGACGCTTACTGTCTATTCTTGATTCAACACATTTCCACTGTAGTGTTCGAGTGGATCCTGCTATTCCCTCTCGAACCATACTAATTATTATTTATTATTTGATCAGATCATTGAATCATTTATTTCTCTTGTAATCTGTTTAATTCTTATTTTTACACACGTCTTTTTTTTAGGAGGTCGACATCCATTATGTGGCATAGGTGTTACATCACGTACAAAACTTAATAGTATACCACTTCTACGAATGGCCCGTAATGCTGCGTCTCTTCCGAGACCAGGACCTTTTATCATAACTTCTGCTCGTTGCATACCCTGATCAAGTACCGTACGAATAGCATTTGATGCGGCTGCTTGAGCAGCATAGGGTGTCTTTCTTCTTGTGCCTTTGAATCCAGAAGTACCGGCGGAGGCCCAAGAAACCACCCGACCTCGTACATCTGTAACAGTTACAATGGTATTGTTGAAACTCGCTTGAACATGAATAACCCCTTTTGGTATTCTACGTCCATTCTTACGTAAACCAATACGTCCATTCCTACGCGAACCAATTCTCGGTATAGGTTTTGCCATATTTTGTCATCTCATAAATATGAATCAGAAATTTACAGAAAGATACGGGGATATCCATTTCATGTTAAAACAAATCCTTTTTTTTTCATGCCCTTCCTTGATAAACTTTAGAAAGATTATCCTTGTCTCTGTTTATGTCTCGGATTGGAACAAATCACCATAATTCGTCCGCGTCTACGGATCAGTCGACATTTTTCACAAATTTTACGAACAGAAGCCCTTATTTTCATATTTCTCACTCCTTAATTTGGAATCTATTCCTTGGACTTGGAAGAAAAAAGTCTCTTGTATTTTTTAGCTTCGAATTATATCCCCCATGAAAGGAAGGTTTTCAAAAATTATCTAATCGCTCGAATCTTTGTTGCGAAGTCTATAAATTATACGTCCTTTAGTTGAATCATACCTACTTATTTCGATTTTGACCCTATCTCCCGGCAGTATCCGTATCAAACTGCGTCGGATCCTCCCTGAAATATAACCTAGAATTAGATCTTCATTATCTAAACGGACCCGGAACATACCGTTGGGAAGTGATTCAGTAATTAAACCTTCATGAATCAATTTTTGTTCTTTCATTCCAGGTAACCCCCTTGAAGTATCAATATCAACTAATGGAGGAAGAGTTATATAACTCACTTTTCCTCTCTATTTTCACAAATAGGAAGTTAGAGATAAAATTAGGATACCGGAGGAGGATCACCATATATAGCACAAAATTTCTCCTCCAATTTTTTCTAGTCTAGCTTCTCGATCTGTCATTATACCTCGAGAAGTAGAAAGAATTACAATTCCCATTCCACCTAAAATCTTAGGAATTTTTTGATAGTTGGAATAGATTCGTAAACCAGGTCGACTAATACGTTTTAAAATAGTTCTATATATCCCTTTCCTAGTCCTTCTATGGCGCAAGGTTGAAACCAAGAAATATTTGTTACTTTCCTGATGTTTCCGAACGTTTTCAATAAAACCTTCTCGTAGGAGTATTTTAACAATGTTTTCGGTGATATTAGTGGATGCTATTCGAACCGTTCCTTTTTTACTCATGTCAGCATTTCTTATAGAAGTTATTATATCAGCAATAGCGTCTCTGCCCATGACGAATTATAATTATTGGTGCTTTCTAATTTTGATATAATCAACATGTTTTTTTTATTTGAATTCAAATAAATATTAATTAATTAGTATTAATTATTCTAATTATTAAAAGTATATGGTATATGCGTGAGACACAATCTAAAAATTTGATCCATTTCAGATATTCTACTATAACTATATCATAGTTTCATTTACTAGTATTTATAATACCTCGGGAGCTAATGAAACTATTTTAGTAAAATTCAACTGTCTCAATTCTCTAGCAATCGCGCCAAAAACTCGAGTTCCTTTTGGATTTCTTTCTTGATCAATGACAACTGCAGCATTGTCATCATATCGTATTATCATACCATTGTCACGTTTGAGTTCTTTACATGTACGTACAATTACAGCTCTAATTACTTCTGATCTTTCTAGAGGCATATTGGGCACTGCTTCTTTGATTACAGCAACAATAACGTCACCAATATGAGCATATCGGTGATTACCAGCTCCTATGATTCGAATACACATCAATTTTCGAGCTCCACTGTTATCTGCTACATTCAAAAGGGTCTGAGGTTGAATCATATCATTTTTTGTTGAATCTGTTATTTCAATGCAAAGAATAAGGAAAAAAGAAATAGTGTTTGTCTAGAAATAAATAAATCCGTGGTTGTTTTTTCATCCTCCCTTTTATTTATGTTTAGTTTTACATCCCTATCCTGAAATAACAAATTGAGTTCGTATAGGCATTTTGCACGCAGCTATTGAAATAGCTGTTCTGGCTACAGTTTCTGATACCCCGCCCATTTCATAAAGTATTCGGCCTGGTTTAATAACGGATACCCAATATTCGGGGGATCCCTTCCCCGAACCCATACGTGTTTCCGTAGGCCTTAATGTAACAGGTTTGTCAGGAAATATACGTACCCATATTTTTCCACCACGCCGCGCATATCGTGCCATTGCTCTTCGCCCTGCTTCTATTTGTCTAGCTGTGATCCAAGCGGGTTCAAGTGCCTGAAGAGCGTATCTTCCGAAACTAATATGATTGCCTCGACAAGATATTCCCTTCATTCTTCCTCTATGTTGCTTACGAAATCTGGTTCTTTTGGGGTTATAGTTGATGGTTTTTTCTTAATCCCACCTCTACTACAGAACCGGACATGAGAATTTCTTCTCATCCAGCTCCTCGCGAATGAAATGAAAGGATTCGATAATATTACAGATACACATGTATTTAATAACTAATACACTAAACTAAGTAATGGGATTTATTGATATTTCATTTATTACATAGAAAGCTGTATATATGACTAGATGTGTATATTTATAGATAATGCTTCTTTTTTAGAAAAAATCCTTATTTTTACTCTTATCGAATCAAGACTGTAATCCAATAAAAGAATAAAAGGGTTTCGCGGGCGGATATTGACTCTTTCCTGCTTTATTCGTGGGATCAATCTATGACCTCTCAGAGTAAATAAATTTGTTCTTGGTTCATTCCGCCATCCCACCCGATGAATCATTAGGATTCTTTTTTCTTTTAATAGAAGAATCTTATATAGTCACAGGTTTCGTCGTTCCTATAGCTTCTCCATTAATGGTTAGGCCTGAACTCTGCAATGGAGCTCCCAACAAAATTCGTTTCCAAGTCAATCTCCTCAGTTTCTATTAACCCGGGGCTCTTTATTATTTATTATTATATCAATATTAAATATCAATATTAATGCTTTATCACACTGCCTTTTATGAGGTGATTCATAGACCATACATATTGGAATCATTTATCATTGATATTTTTGTTCTCTCTTTCTATCACCTTTCCATTTATCCGCATCCCTTTATTTTTTTCCTTGCAAATTCATAATCAGATTTGTTTTTTTATGGGAAATTTCAGTTGTTACAACTATATGATTGATCCAGTCATATAGTGACTGTTTCTTGGGATCTCGACAATACGAAGCAATAAGTTGTTATTAGTTTTTCATTTATATTTAGTTATATTTAGATAGTTATTAAGTTAAGTTCATAGTGGGATCAGTCTTTTTTTTTTGAAGCCCAACTCAAAACTTTAAAGAAAAAACTGACGAGTCACACACTAAGCATAGCAATTATATCAAAAATAAAGATTAATCGATTTTTTATTCAACCTTATAGAATTAGACTTTTTTCTTTTTTTTGTTTGATTTAACGGAAAAAACAGAAACTGTTTTAGTTTTTTTTGTTAAATCACTGAACAGAATGGCAAGATAAATAAAGGTCTATTATTCCTCGTCCATAAATATCCAAATTTTTAGGCCTAATACCCCATGGATAGTTCGAATTGTATAGGAACAATGATCAATTTTGGCGCGAATTGTTTGTAGAGGAACCCTACCCTCTCTGATCCATTCGACACGTGCAATTTCTTTTCCGTCGATACGTCCTGCAATTTGTATTTGAATTCCCTTTGTATCTGTTTGCTCAGTTAATTCAATAGCTCTTTTCATTGCCTTTCGAAAGGAAACTCTATTTCTTAATTGCGAAGCCATATATTCTGCAAGAATATTAGGGTGCCCATAAGGTTTTTCAATTCTTGTGATAGCAATGTTGAGTCTTCGGTTCACAGAACGAAATTCCTTTTGTACATTCATCTGTAATTCTTCGATCCCTCGCGTTCGTCCCTCTATTAATAAATTTGGGAACCCAATATAGATTATGACCTGGACCAAATCGATTCTTTTTTGAATTTCTATGCGTGCAATTCCAATTCCTTCGAAACCTGGGGATATTCTCTTATTTTTTTGTACATAGTTCTTGATACAATTCCGTATTTTTTCATCTTCTTGTAGACCCACGGAAAAATTTTTGGGTTGTGCGAACCAAAAGGAATGATGGTTTTGGGTTGTACCAAGTCTGAAACCAAGTGGATTTATTTTTTGTCCCATATTTTTTTTTGATTATATTATCTTTCCATCTATTTTTTCTAAATATGAATCTAAATATTCATCTAAAAATTATTTAGATTTATCTTTTAATACAATTGTTATATGACAAGTGGGCCTTTTTATCGGATAACTACGTCCTCTAGCCCTAGGTCTTAACTTTTTCACAAAAGGACCTCCATTGACTTCGGCTTTACTAATGAATGAATCAGCTTCGTTCAAACCCATATTATGACTAGCATTTGCTGCTGCAGAATAAACCAATTTTAAAATGGGATAAGATGCTCGATAAGGCATGAGTTCCAGTATCATAAGTGTTTCCTCATAAGAACGACCACGAATCTGATCAATTACTCTTCGCGCTTTGAAAACGGACATACATATATGTTGAGCTAAAACTTTTATTTCTTTACCCGAATTTGAGTTCTTTATCATAAGCTCCCTCCCCCGCCAATGAATGATAAGTATCTATTTTTTTTTTAT
>BQKN01030016.1:0-15020 GCA_022839385.1 Asparagus kiusianus
GCTATAGAAGCAATTTGGAGGACTTATCGCTCTATTGAAGAGAGTCGATAAGTGGATTTTTGTCAGAGGTGTAGTGTTAACGTGACAAGAAGAATATCGCTATAGAAGCAATTTTGAGGACTTATCGCTCTATTGAAGAGAGTCGATAAGTGGGTTTTTGTCAGAGGTGTAGTGTTAACGTGACAAGAGAAAATATTGCTATAGAAGCAATTTGGAGGACTTATCGCTCTATTGAAGAGAGTCGATAAGTGGATTTTTGTCAGAGGTGTAGTGTTAACGTGACAAGAAGAATATTGCTATAGAAGCAATTTTGAGGACTTATCGCTCTATTGAAGAGAGTCGATAAGTGGGTTTTTGTCAGAGGTGTAGTGTTAACGTGACAAGAAGAATATTAATGTGATTTGAACACATCTAGGGGACTTAGCATCTCGCAGGGGAAACTTGCTAAGTGATTTATCATCGGAGTGATGATCTGCAATACTTGTGGTCTGAACAAGATTTTGAGAACTTTATCACTCTATGAAGTAGAGCCGATAAATTAGATATTTACTACTCCATTGAGAAGAGTTAGTAAATTAATCATGATTTGTATGATTTGGAGACTTATCACTCTCTTGATGAGAATTGATAAGTGGATTCTGATAGAGGAATTATCGTTACGGTGATGTAAGCTAAATTCAAACTCTATGGGGATGACATTCGTCTGAGGTGTAATATTAACCTGACGGGGGTTTAAATTCTGCTGAGGAAATACAGAGATTTAACAATACCTCGTTAAAAGGGGTCATGAACTTAAGAAGTAAGTATCATGATTTGCCAATACAAAGGTGGATCTTTTGCTTAGGACAATCGCAACACAAATAGCGACTCTTGCGTTAGAGGTTCGAAACACAAAGTTAAGAACCATTACAACGCAGGTCTAGACTTGGCGTTAAAAGAAGAAAATGAACGCAGAGGTGAATTCTGCGTTAAAGTCTAACCGACTTTATCTGTTAACGTGAAAAATCACGTTTTAGATTCGGTTGGGATTCTTTTTTTTAGAGTCCCGAGCCAATTGAACAGCCCGATGGCTGTTATAAATAGGCCTTGTAAGGTCACATCAAGAGTCATTTGACTCTTTTGCCTTGCTTAGTTCCAAGAACGAGATTTCTCGTTTTAATTTCAATCGATTCTCCGACGAACTCCGTCTTCTCCGATCAGCTTCACTCATGGCGCCTAGGAGGATGAGCTCGGGCTCTAAAAAGGCCGCTAAGGCTGCTTCGGAAGCGTCGCCGGCTGAGCGCACCGGTGATGCCGCTGCCCTGATGAGCGCTTCGGCGTTGTTGTCGCTGTCACACGGACCCCGTTGCTGTGGTAGGTGATGGCCATGGCAACTCGTTTCGACAAATTCTTTGTAAACCCTAGATGGGTTCTCATCAACGAGGAAGATGACTCGTTTTTTCATCAGAAACGCAGAGTTACGGCTCTGTGTTATAAATTGGAAACGCAGACTTAAACTTCTGCGTTTAAGAAACATAGAGCACAGTCTCTATATTAAAATTGGGAACGCAGAGTTGAGGTTCTGCGTTAAAAAAAAGAAAACGCAGACTTAAGGCTGCGTTTAAGGAAACATAGAGTTAAGACTCTTATGTTCGGATATGAAGTTTGAACGCGGGTCTTGACCTCTGCGTTTAAATATTATAACGCAGGGTTCAACCTCTGCGTTCAAATGTTATAACGCAGGGTTCAACCTCTGCGTTCAAATGTCGATAACGCAGGGCTTGACCTCTGCGTTCAAGTGTCTACGTTCAAGTGTAGCTACAAGGGTTAGCCCTTGTATTTTAACGCTTGACACGTGGAATTTGTCTTTCGTATTAGCAATTTATTTCTGCTACTAACCCTTGCTTCTAATTTTACAGTGCTTTTTCCTAATATACCACTTCTACCGGAGCAGCATTTCAACTACACTGATGATCCAGAAGTGGGGAGAGCTTTTGGTCTTCGCAGAGAAATTCCTTTGTGCACTTTTCCGAGCTTGGAACGGGCACATTTGATTAGGTTTGCTGGGAGTTCCACTCTTAGAGCTCTGATCACCGATGTGGATCTGGAAACTCCTGCGGGTTTGGATCAATTTGTCAAACCATCATTTTTGTTCGGGGACCATATATCTGCTGATGGACAAGTTGGGTGTGTAGAGGACTCCCGGATGCTACGAAGAGTCGATGATCGATTACTGTTCCTTCCTAGTATGAAGAGAATGTACCCACTTTCCTACTTCCTGAGTGTTGGTGGTCGCAGGGGTCTGGCCTTCGAACTTGTCAAAGAGAAGGAGAATGTATCATTTGGATCTGGTCAATCTTCTCGTGTTCAAATTGGCGGGCAGCTCAAAGGTTTGAGACCCGGTAGATTTGAGAAGAAAGAACTTAGTCGGGAAGCGCCTCTTCCAGCGAACATGTTCATACGCCAGTTTCTTGCTTCTCGCGGGGAATTCCCTGCACAAGCTTTTCGTTCTCCAGGCTGGTTGTTCTCTGGAGAGGACGGCTGGTGGACTAGGATGGTGGATTTTATCTTAGAGGAACTCAAGGAGCCTCTTACTCAGTCTGGCCTTACGATATCAGTACAGGCTACGAGACGCGGGATTGTTCAGAACTATCCCTGCTTCTATGCTATGCTGGAGCGGTACAATCCGGATAGCTACACTTTCTTCACACCTGTTGGGGAGTTGGGATTTGCTCTCCACGAGATGCATGCGATATCGGGACTATCTTTTGGCCAAACGCCATATGAAGAGTTTGTCCCCACCACTGAGGAACTATCCATTTTAAAGACTGCTCATCCGGAAATTTATGACACTTTTTGGGAATTAATGTGTCATTTCCATATCTGCGCTCAAGTTGCCGGAACACGCGGGAGTGGCCTTATGCATATTGCTTGGGCGGATTACTTATTTCAGAACTTGGGTCAGAAAGACTCTAAGGTGACCCGTCTTGCTGTCAACTCCGCTGGGAGTATTAAAGCCCGCATCAGGGCTACTCAGGCTGTTTATAAGAATCAACATTTAGAAGATGGGTTCGAAGCTGGCAGTGAGTTTGAGAGCTTTCATCATCAAGCCGCTACTCCCATTTCTGACATGGCACTCTTTGCTGGCTTCTTGATGCTATGGTTGAAATGGTGCGTTGTGCCGTCGAGACCAACAGAATCAATCTTGGTTGAGGTAGTTTATCCCGCTGTTCTCCTGACTTATGGGAAACCACTAAGTCTTCTCCCTGCGATGACGGGCTGCCTGCAGAGAGGCTTACGAGATTTGACCTCCGAACTCCTTGATGTCAAAGAGATGAATATTACCGGGAGGAAAGTCTGGAAGACTTTTCAACCCCGTGTTCCCATGCCCTATACTTATCTAGTGGCTTGGTTCGTGCTGCATTGTCCCTCGTTAATGACGGGGATCGTGCATGACAATGAAACTTCTGTTCCTTTCATCCAGAGGCTTGAGTCGGCCGCATGGACGACTGTGTATATAGTCCGGGCCAGACAACTCTTATCTCTGGAAAACAACTATGATCTTTTTTGCTGCCGCCCTTGTTTCGACGGGGCTGAAGAAGAAGGCCCGAAGTTTGGTGATGTGGTTTTTGAGGAGTCCTCACTCTTAAACATGGGAACTTTCCAATGGCTTCTCGCCATCCGAGTGGGCTACTTGGTCGTTCGATTAGGCGAGAGATGCGTAATTGAGCCTTACATTCCTTCGCGCTTCGCTCGACAATTTGGGTATGACCAGCTTTATGTTGGCAACCCTAACCCGTGATTAGCTCATATTGGAAATTTATATGAAGGGGCCCGTGCTTGGTATTTCTTCCTCGCCCGAGGAACCCATGCGCAATTCACTTTGCCTAGTTTGCCGCCTAGCTGCTCCACTGTGGCGGATTTCCGCGATTGGTTTGACAAGGCTTCTCAAATCCCAGAATATGATATATACACTTCGTGTATAAACGAAATCCGGGGACTTTATAAGTCGAGAAGTGGTTCTGGCAGGACTCGATTACCGGGTATTGAGGATTATCTGTCCTGCGAGCGAGAGGCAGCTGGAATCGAAGAGATCCCGAAGGAATTACCTGTTGCTAAACCTTCTGAAGAAGAGGACACTAAAGAAGTTTTCGAGAGTGCACCTCTTCCTAAGTCTCGCTCTTTGAGATCATCAGGGAAGAAGGCTCTTACTGCTGATGAGGTTGCCAAGTATGACAAGAAAATACGCAAGCGGAAACCTACTGCAGCTAAGACTTCCAAAAAGTCCAAGTTGATGGGGGATGCCATCAAGTCGGCACATGTTGCGTCTCCTGAGGAGACAGAGGAGACCATACTCCCGACTACTTCTTCTGGTCCAGAAATAACGGCAACTGGGCAGGGGTTATCCATCCCGGATCTAGAACCAAGTATGCCCGAGGGGCCGTCTTCTAAAGCTGTCGACCGTCCTATTCGCACTGATTATGCGAGTTGTTTTACTTATCCAACTGCTCCACCTCCCAGTTCGGGGACTTTGAGGAAACTTATCGAACAACTAGAGCATTGGATGCAAATAACCATTGACGTCGTCAGCCTTGGGGACGTGAGTTTCAAGGTCTTTGAACCTCATCTGCTAGAGTGTGTCGCCAAGATTAGGGATCAGGGGGATATAGTATGGACCGAAAATTGTCGCGAGGGCCTCATCATTCTGGAATACGAACTAGAATTCCTCTCCATGCTGCAACGCGACGATATAGGACCCGAACTGGATCAAGCTCTCTCTGAGGCTAAGGCTTTAAAAGCGCAACAGCAAGAGGTTCTCCAGAAGAGCTTATCCGAAGTAGAATCTCGTGTTGCTCACTTGCGTGAGGAACTTCTCCGGGCACAAGGCGACATGGGCGATCTTGCTATTGGTCTCCGGGATAAAACAACAGAACTTACTCGTGCTGGCGTTGAGATACCGCAAATAAATGCACAACTCGCCGACGGTATGGAAATTTTCAAAGGCTTGGCTGGTTATTGTGACGGGCTCCTCAAAGGTTATTGCGACGAACTTGCCACCGCTGATAAAATTAGACGAGAGCTCGCAGTAGCAGCACCAGATGAAGAGGAACTCAGGAATAAGATAACAGAAGAAGTCAAGAAGGCTCGTGATGATAAAATATCAGCTTTAAAATCCAAGCTCAAGTCTTTTAAGCTGATGGATCCCAACGCTTAGGATTTGCACTTCTTTTTGTTAAAGAATAATTGCGTATCGCTTTTACTTCAATCGTCTTCACTTTTGTACGTAAATTTGTAATGTTGAATGAAAATGAAATCATTTTAGTCTTCATTATCTCTTCTTGCTGAATTTTAATTCGAGACAACGAAGAATAAAACGAAAGTCATAAGTGCAACTAAAATCCTCTTCATTATTATTTAGAATAACTTCAGAAAACTTCAATCGTCAGAGGTGTAGTGTTAACATGACGAAATTACAATTTATTCCCGAAATGCATTATGAATTGGCAACCCCCAGCCCGACTCGGCTAGAATTTACAAGAACAAGAAGTGAACTTCATGATTTACGGAAAATATCTCTTAAGGAATTTCCCATTAATTGGCATCATGAGCCTGTCTCCTTTTTGATTGATAAGGCGATAGGCTCCGCCCGAATAGACTGAATCTATTACGAATGGCCCTTCCCATTTAGGATTAAACTTCCCTTTGGTTTTGTGTGTCATCACCATGGGTCGTCTGTTAGCCAAAACCAGATCGCCTTTCTTAAAAATCCGTTCCTTAACCTTTTTGTTGTAGGCTTTGGAAATACGGGCTTGATACAATTCAATTTGCTGCTGAGCCTTGAGTCGTTTGTCGTCTAAGGCTTCGAGTTCTTGTAGACGTCGTTGATGTTTTTCTTCTTCTGTTAATCCGGTTGCAACCGCGATTCTCAGAGAAGGGATCTGAATCTCTAATGGCAATACCGCCTCACAGCCGTATACCAAAGAGAATGGTGTAGCTCGTGTAGGGGTTCTCACCGTTGTGCGGTAGGCCCACAGACATTCGCCGAGTCTTTCGTCCCAATCACGTCGGCTCTTGGAGACAAATTTCTTGAGAAGTTTTACTATGGTTTTATTGAATGCTTCTGCAAGACCATTCGCCGGCGGGTAATACGCCGTAGATGCAACACTTTGGATCCTGAATTTATCACAGAATCTCTGGAATCCAAAACTGACGAATTGTGTCCCGTTGTCGTGAACTATTCGTCGTGGTACTCCAAAACGGTAGACGACGTGATGTTTGATGAACTTGATTACATTTGAAGTCTTGACTTCTTTTAACGGGACTGCCTCCGCCCATTTGGAGAAGTAATCGGTCACAGCCAGAATGAACCGGTGTCCTTTGGACGTTGGAGGGGAAATCGGTCCTACAATATCCATACCCCACATTTCGAAAGGCCAGGACGCCGACGTGGGGTGTAGATTTCCAGGTGCTTGGTGGATAAAGTCCCCATGAATTTGACATGCGTGACAATGTTTAGCATAGTCAACCGCGTCTGAAAACATTTTCGGCCAATAATAACCGAGTTGTCGGAGGCGATCTCCTAATTTAGCTCCGGGCTGATGAGCTCCACACAACCCGTCATGAGCCTCTTTGAGAGCCTCCTTCGCTTCATTTCGGGAAAGGCATCTAAGTAAGACTCCATCGTGTGACTTGCGATACAGGACTTGAGAAATTGTATCGTAATAGAATCGGAGGGCCTTTCGTTTGATAGAAGCCGCTTCCTTAGGATCATCGGGCAGAATGCCATACAGGGCATAGTCGATGTAGGGGAACTGCCAATCCCTAGCTTCAAACTCCATAAATGCCGTACAGACTTCTCCTGACGTCGTCTCGTCTGGGTCTTCCTCTATGGGGATCTTGGAAAAGCATAATCTCCGTCCCATGACTGGAATCGTTGTTTCAACTTCCGGTGGCAGTGCTAATGAAGTTGCCAAAGAGGCTAAAGCATCTGCATACACATTCTGAGCTCGTGGTACATATTCGATGAAGAAACCTTCGAACCTTTGAGCTTGTTCTAGCACCGCGAAGTAGTATGGGATCAAATCTTCATGACGTACTTCGTATTCTCCCCGGACTTGATTAACGATTAGCTGAGAGTCACCGTAAGCTTCGAGGTTTTGAACATTAAGTTCTTCGGCACATTGCATTCCTAATAGCAGAGCATTATACTCCGCTACATTGTTGGTGCAAGGTTCGATTAGGGAGAATCCCCTTGGGATTACATGACCATTCGGAGAGACTAATACTACTCCTACTCCCGCAGTGATTGCTCCATGAGGGTTTGCTCTAGACGCGCCGTCGAAGAATAACTTCCATACTTGAGTAGCTTCCTGGATGACGCAAGCTTCAGCGACTTCGTCAGGTAATTCTTCATACAACTTAGACGTTCCCGATACTGGGTGATCGGCTAAGAAGTCTGTCAATGCTTGACCCTTAACCGCCTTTTGAGGCATGAACTGCATGTCGTATTGTGACAAGAGAATAGCCCACTTTGCTAGTCGACTATTCAGAGATGATGGTTTCGTCATCAGAACTCTCAAGGGATTCACCTTAGAGATGACCTGAATGGTTTGTCCAACTAGGTAATGTCGCATCTTTTGAATTGCGAATACCAAGGCGAGACATTCTTTTTCGACCGGATTGTACCGGTGTTCGGCTCCCATCATAGTCCTGCTCAGATAATAGATGGCTTGCTCTTGACCTTGATCGTTGTTCTGGGCTAACAAAGCTCCGAGAGAATGATCCATAGCCCTCACATATAACAGGAACGGTTTTCCTGATATCGGGGCCACGAGAACTGGCGGTTGAGTGAGATATCTCTTAATCTCCTCGAATGCTCTTTGACACTCAACATCCCAAACAAAAGATATCCCTTTCTTCATGAGCTTAGAGAAAGGCTGGCAGCGCCCAGAAAGATTTGATATGAATCTTCGAATGTAGGCTAATCTACCTTGCAAACCTCTGAGCTCTTTGAGATTCTTCGGAGGTGACATGTCCTGAATGGCACGTACTTTCTCTGGATCAAGAGAAATTCCCTTGGATGTGACGATAAATCCCAGAAATTTTCCACTTGATACCCCAAGAAATGATTTTGTAGGGTTCATCTTCAGCTGGTGTGTCCGCATAATTTCGAACATTGTCCTCAAGTCTGCAAGGTGATCACCTTTATGTTGGCTTTTCACTGCTATGTCGTCAACGTAGCACTCGATCTTCTTTCGCAGATGCTCATGGAAGATGGTGTTCATTGCCCGTTGATACGTTGCCCCTGCATTTTTCAGGCCGAAGGGCATTACCGTGTAGCAATACACCCCAGCGGTGTTCTGAATGCGGTATGCTTCTCGTCGTCCGGGTGCATCTTGATCTGATTGTACCCGGAGAATCCATCCATAAAAGACATTCTTTCATATCCGCAGGTGTTATCGATCATAACATCTGTGATAGGAAGCGGGAATTCGTCCTTCGGACAAGCTGCATTAAGGTCGCGAAAGTCAATGCATATCCGGACCTTACCGTTTTTCTTGGGAACTGGAACAATGTTGGCCACCCAGTCCGGGTGTTGTTCCTCCCTGACAAAACCTGAGTCTATAAGCTTTTTGACTTCTGACTCAATTGATTCCATGATCTCTGGACGAAACCTGCGTTGTTGTTGTTTAACGGGTTTTGCATCAGGATCAATGTTGAGACAGTGCACGGCAACCTTCGGGTCAAGGCCTGGCATATCTTCATAATTCCAAGCGAAGACATCTATATATTCTCGGATAAGAGATATAAGGTCTTCTTTTTCGGATGATGAAAGGTCTTCAGCTATAAAAATAGGTTTGGGGTCAGACTCGTCTCCCATATTGACCTGGATCACCTTATCTTCAGTGGGTGGTTCGCGTTGCTCGAAGTGCATATCCCACAAGATGTTAAGACGTTTGATCCAAGGATCGTCGGTTGATTCAACTAACTCTTCATCACCCCCTGCATCTTTATCGGGGTGCCTAATTGAAGCCATGTTTACAGTCAGACCTTTAAAGAAAGGTCCAACACTGACATCGGATTCCCAGGAAGATGTTCCAGATGAATGATCTTGACGCAGATAATTATTGATATCATTTTCTGAGGCAGGGGGAGTTGTGACATAACCTAAGCCCCTTCCAGTTTTTTGATAATAGTCTGGAGGTTTCCCTATAGGGGTTAGAGACATTCGGATTGGGGTTCGTCTACCTTTTCCGAAATTCAGACCCTGTTTATTGTTAAAGTTATACCCCATTCGTTTCATTAAGTGTATAGAATTGGGTTCATGGTAATGGAATTGGGGACTTCCGTCGTCTTCCTCTGAACTTCCTCGTTTGAGTTGTTCGGGTTTGACTTTACCAAAGCAGATTGACTTCTGCCCTTTCCTTTTGGACGGGACTTTGAAGAAAGCCTTCTGTACATCTTCTGCTTCTTCATCTGAGGCGAAGGATGACTTGAGAGGCAAAGCAAGTGATGCTTTCGTGCACAGTGTGTGCCATGGGTCAGTACCTGCATTAGAATTATTCTCTACTGGTTCATTACTAGAGGACACATCAGGCAAGTACGCTAAAAGAAAATCTTCATTAATGCACCACTCTCCCTCGCTCGGTACATTATTATTACCCTCATCTTGACCCATTATATCTAAGTTCAATTCCCACGGACAATCTTCTTCAGGATCTGGTTCAATGTCAGCTTCATTGCCACTGTCCGCATCTTCTTTTTCCTGGGATTCCAGGTAGAAAACCGAGTCTGTGTGAAAGTTTTCCACTCCTCGGAAGGGATACTTTTCTGCAATTAGAGTTCGAACTTCTCCCTCATCATTGGCATATTTCATGACCTGATGCAGGGTAGACGGGACAATGCGGTTTGCATGTATCCAGGGCCTTCCTAATAATAGATTGTAGGAAGTGTCCGCATCTATGATGTAACATGTTACCTCGGACTTGAGGTCTCCAATCTGGCATCTGAGCTTTATCTTCCCTAAGGGTCGAGTGCTGTTTGCATTGAACCCGAAGATGGTGGTCTGAGTAGTATGTAGCCTGTGCATAGGGATCCCTAAGACTTGCATGACCCTATAGGGCATGATGCTGAGTGCGGAGCCCGGGTCAACCTGGACACGACTGATTTCGGACGATCCGATATACCCTATGTAATACAAAGGTCTGTCATGTTTGTGTTTAACCTGCATATCTTCTTGAGTGAACGATATACAAGGTAGACTTATTGCAGTTTGCAGACATTGCCGACAAGTTTGATCTCAGAAACTTCGGGAATTAGAGCAACTTGTGTGATGAAACTCTCCGTATTCTTCAAAGCTTCAATTAGAGCTTCTTTGGTAGTTTTTGACAACTTTAGGAGCTCATATAATGTGATTCTGGCCGGTATGTTGGCCAGCTGTGTCATGACATTAAATTGAAATGGAGCACTCGATTCTCCGGATTCCTGGTGGAGATTTCTGTTGAACCGGAGCTCCTTTTGCTTCCCTTTATCAGCAGGCCTCTTTGGTACAGAACCCCCAGTGTCTTGGGGCTGTTCTTCCGTTTCTTGAGGGTTCTGGTTGTAGTCTCTCAAGTAAGCCTTCCCTGACCGAGTGCCGGGGTTGCCTTCTGGATATGCCGCTAAAACGATCCTCTCGTCTTCTGAGTCAGTAAGCGGTTTGAGCAAATCATCATTCTCATTAACAGAGGGGCTAATCATGTTGGATGACTTAGCCTTTCCTCTTTTCTTCTTGGACGAGTTGTTCGTCCACTGTTGGTCTTCTACCAAATCAGGGTGAACCCACATGATCTCCCCTTTTGGAGTGGTGAGGGGTATCAATCCCTTGTCTTTCTGACTGTGCAAGTCAGTATTTTTCAGGTGCATTTCACCCTTGTGAATGGGGACCACGCCATCTGTGGTTGCCACTGGTGGGAAGTCACCGAACTGCACTGCTATCATGTTGGTAGACACCGTCTTTTGCTCAGGCTTCAGAGTGAGCACCTTAGCGTCCACCAAATTTTGGAGAATATCTTTAAAGATGTAACATCTCCGGGTAGGATGACCCAGGAATCTGTGGTAGCGGCAATAATTAGGGTCATCTACCTTCCCTGCTTCATCCGGCTTCCGGATTTCAGGAAGCTGTAGTTTATTATTTTTCCGCAGCAGCTGGAACAAGGTGTCCACGTGCTCCTCCTTGAAGGAATATTGTTTGGGCGTTTTTTGCTTATTAGGCGTTTTGCCCTGATTCGTGGGAGGCGGTACTCTCGTGTAATCAGCTGCTAAGGTCTCTTTTCCTTTAGACCGTTGGGCATTGTTCTGATTACGTTGCTGTTGTTGTTGCGGTTTGGGCTGTGCAGCTTCTTCGGCTTTCACCCGAGCAACAATCTCTTCAGCTTGTTCTCCTTGCGAAACCAGCTATCTCCAGGAGCGACATTCCGCCACCCCCATCTGAGCGAGGAGTTGGGTCTGCAAATTGTGCCTGCACGTTTCAACCAGAGTTGATTGAGTCATACCTGAAGGACATCGCAATGCCATGCTGCGGAACCTCTCCACATATACCTTGATGGACTCTCCTTTCCTTTGTTTAGTGGCAAGAAGAGTCGGGACAGAAACTTCTGTGTCGTCCTCGAAGAACCTGGCCAGGAACAGCCTTTCCAAATCTACCCATTTCTGAATAGATCCAGCAGGCAGCTTCATAAACCATTCAAAGGCCACCCCTTTAAGGGTGCCGATGAACAAGCGCGTCAGGATAGCATCATTTGCTACTACATCTCCAGTTTGAGATTTAAAGTAGTAGATGTGCTGATTTGGCGATCCCGTGCCATCGAAGGGTTGCAGTGTAGGGGCCTTGAACTTCGGTGGGTATGGAGCTATATCCCACTCGGCAGGATAAGGTCTCACCACTCCTTCTTCACGGAGCTCACTTCTGTTAGCGATTGCATTAAGGCGAGCCTCCAGTTCATCCATCTTAGTGGACTGAGGATGTAGTTCTCTTTCCACCTCCTTCTCACCTTCAGAAGAGGATTCCAGGTTGTGAGTCTCACGATCTGAATGTTCATGAGCTTTTTGCTTTCCCTTTGACGTTGTCCTCCGGGAAGATTCGGGTTTTTGGCCTTTTTCTGCTAGAAGCTGGGCCAGCATATCCTTCAATTGGAGAAGTGTCTCCTATTGTGCCTGGAGTATGACGTGATGCTCGTCTACTCTTTTGGCTATGTCCTCGGGGTTCCCCGCCATGTAAGCAGAAACCTCTCGCGTTCCTACAGAGCTTGAAGATTGAGATTCGGCTATTGCCGAATGTTCATCACTTATTGTAACGCCTCTGGCTAACTTTTGGTAGTCAACCGGGCGGATAGCTCCTGTCCGAGTCCGAGTGTTCCGATACACTCCTTCGAACCGGTCACAAATTTCCCTAACAGTTGGGGAATGACTTCTTTGTGACTCGTCAGAATCGGAATGTGAGGCTCTTCCTCTGCCGATCATGTTGATAGTAACCTCAGGATAGTCGATTTCGGAGGCTTTCTTCTGTCGTCGTTGTCGTTTGGGAGGCCTAACGACGTTTGTCAATCTATTGAACACCGACTCTCTAGGCGTAGATGAACAACAGCTACATTCGGAGAGGACAGCAGAAATGAGCCGTTCACATTGGCATGAGTGAGCCATTTGCTGTGTTGGCCTTCCCCTTGACAGTAGCTCCCGCAAGTCGGAGACCTGGGAAAGATTTTGTGAGGGTGGAGGTGGAACCCCCTGCCTTTGGACCGGTTGGATATGAACATTAAATCCATGCCGTCCCTTTTGAACCTGACGGACCGTGTCATGTTCTTGAGGCGAAGCATGAAGGTCGCGCTTCGGTTTATAAACACGAGGTCGAGGCCTGTGTTTTACTGATGGAATAGATCCTTGTGGATCTTGTCTCGATTGAACGCACACTTGTGGTGTGCGTTTTGATGTTGAAACAGACCCCTGCGGGTCTTGTTTTGGTTGAACGCACATTTGAGGTGTGCGTTTTGATAATGAAACAGACCCCTGAGGGTCGTTCTTTGTTTGAACGCACACTTGTGATGTGCGTTTGGTTGATGACCCAGACCCTTGAGGGTCAGGTTTTGTTTGAACGCACCCTTGAGGTGTGCGTTTAGATGATTGAACAGACCCCTGGGGGTCTTGTTTTGACTGAACGCACAGCTGTGGTGTGCGTTGGAATGGTTGAACGTGCCTTTGGGGGTCACGTTTTGGGACGCACTCTTGAGGTGTGCGTCTGGGTTGAACAACGCGCCATTGAGGGTCGTGTTTGAGCTGGATAACCCGAGGCTCATAGTCGGGTTCGTTGCCACGAAGTGTGCATTCTGGAGGAGAAACGCAGGGTTCAGGCAAATTTTCAGAAACGCAGTTCTTGCGTTGGGCCGAAGTTCGGCTATTCCGCAGATATGCTCTCCGCATGGATCTTCTCCTCCGTCGAGCGGCGTTTTTCTTCGCTTGTTTCAACGCCTTGGCCGCAGCGTCGCCGGCGTTGATTGGGCTTTCCTCCGACATAGGTCTCTTTTGACCTATTATGTGCCGTAATGATACGGGGGAGGAATCTTCAACTCGCAGAGCGAGTTTAAGGTCTTGGCCAAAAGAGAGGGCTCTCTTTGGCATCTCAGCAGCAGTGGTGACCTCCTTAGAGGTCTTGTGGGTATCACGCCTAGCTTTAGGGCTAAGCGATCCAGAGGAGAGAACCTCCTCGAACTTGGCTTGGTCGAACTCTACGACGAGAGTTTCGACGGTGGTCCCAGTGAGGTGAACGTCGGATTGCGCCACCACTTCCTCGTCAGAGAAGCTAGTCCCCAGCGGAGTCGCCATCTTTTGTTTGTTGGAAATTTGTAGTAAAAAGACAATGAAAGAAAATTTGACTTGTATTCTCTCAAAATCAATTACAATTTGGATTCCGATTACAAAAGAGAGGAGAAAGAATTTGATTCTCCTCTTTGTTTAAGACCGGGTTCTTCTTGGTAGCGATGGAGTGCTTCATTCGATTGATCGCGTCGAACTTGCTCTCCGTTGACGATCCGACCGTACTATCTCACTGGAACGATTGATTTGTGTGATGAATTCGGTGTAGAACTCTCGATGAGTGTAAAGAACTCGTAATGAGTTGAGAACTCTAAAGAGAGTTGTTGAGAACCGAATAATTGGTTTAAAATGATTAACTTGCGTGGCAAGCTTAATCACGAACTCTTAAATGAGTTTCAGAACTCAGAGTGAGTTGGAACTCTGTAACAGAGTTGTTAGAACCGAAAATTCGGTTAATAGCCAAGTTGATCCTCCACTGATGAAGGGATTCTCTAAGATTTGATAATCTTCAAAAGATTTCCTTCTCCGTGTTGTTGAACTGTTGAGAATTGTTGACCTCCGACGGTTTTGATGCCAGCTCCTTCAACCCTTTGCGGTTTTGTTGTTGAAGCCGATCAACTCACCAATCACGACCCAACCCTTTACTCAGTTGAGTAAATCGGTTATTTATATGAGGATTAGGGGTGTAACCAACCCCTAAATCTGCTCCTAAGTGAGCGAAAATCCCTCAGAACGTGGGATAACGGTTTTGAGGCCGTTCAGCTTGTATTTGAACAAGTCAAACGCCTGATTTGGCGTTATGGACCTTAACTTTGCGTCTAAGGCTTGAGACGCAGAGTTAAACCTTTGTCAAAGGTTGGAAACGCACAGGCCTCATGCATTCTGGGCTTTGGAGACGCATAGGTCACTTGTGCGTTGAAATCAACTCTGTGTCAAGAGTTTGGGACTCATAATTGAGTCTGTTGAAGAACGCACGTTATGTGTGCGTTTTGGTGCTTTTAACTCCGCGTCGCAGAGTTGACTGTCTGTTGGGGAACGCACAGTTCTTGTGCGTTTCGAATTTGAGAAATGCAGAAGTGAACTTCTACATTTGATAGAGGTTGTCGACTTGTAACCTCTTCTATTATGACATTGCAAAAGCTGTTGTTTACTGATCTTTGACTGTTATGAGATATGAGAGTCGTCAGATTGTA
>BQKN01030026.1:0-24213 GCA_022839385.1 Asparagus kiusianus
CAATCGTCGATCGTTAACACCGAGCTGTGAGTGAGGACCTATCGGCAATTTTCGATGCCTACATAGTTGTGAGATCGTGAGGAGATCGTTGTGTAGAAGAAGTTCCGGCTTCCAAACTGGGTTGTGTAGTGGATTTCTCCTTGAGAGTGGGAAGCGGGAACGTAGGTTAGCAGACCGAACCTCGTTAACATATCGTGCGTCACAAGGATAACAATTCCTAAATCTATCTCTATTTCTACTGTTGTTCATTTTGTGGTTTGTTGCTTGTCTTAATTTTTATTATACTATTTTAGCCTTGAGATCCTAATCACCCCCCTCTAGGGTCTAACAATTGGTATCAGAGCTTGGTCTCTATATTAGTTTTTGGTTTAATCACCTTAGAGAAAAGATCTTATGGAGGCTTCAATGAATGTTCATATGTTAGAGGGACAATCCACCACTAGACAACCACTTTTCACCGGTAGTAATTTTGCTTATTGGAAGGCTAGGATGAGGATTTACCTTCGTTGCATTGATATTGATATCCTAGAACTCATAGAGAAGAAATATGTAGAAAAGCCCAAAGTCGGGACTATGATCGATGGAGAAAGGCACCAAGCCAATCTCAATGCAAAGGCTATGAATGCCTTAATTTGCGGTCTTTCACCTCAATGAGTATAATAGGGTTTCCACGTATGCAACCGCATACAAAATATGGGTAAAAGTGTGTATTACACATGACGAACCCCACAAGTTAAGGAATCCAAGATTAGTGGGCTTATGCATGAATATGAGTTATTTAAGATGCTTCCAAATGAATCCATTGATGCTATGTTTTCTCGCTTTACTAACATAATCAATGAATTGCATGGTCTTGATAAGAAATTAACTATCCAAGAGACGAACTACAAGATCCTCCGTTCATTGACTCCAATATGGGAACCCAAAGCTACGGCCATAGAGGAAGCTCATGATCTCACCACTCTAGTCCTCGATGGCCTCATCGGCAAGCTTAAGGTTCATAAGAAAAAGCTCAAGGGAAAGGTGAAGGAGGAAGTGCCCCCACGGGAAGTTGAGGAGCCATCACCAAAGATGAAGACCATTGCTCTCAAAGGAGCTAGTGACCACTCCTCATCATCATCGTCGGAGAGTGAAGTTAATTTTTCTAGAGAAGTGGCTCACCTCTCTAGAAGAATTTCTAGACTCATAAAAATGAATAAGAAGTTTAACCCCTGATCTAATAACAAATTTTCTTCACGTGTAGGAAAATGTTTTGAATGCAATGAACCGGACCATATCGCTAAAGATTGCCCCAAGTTCAAGGAGAAATATATGAAGTGCAAGAAGAAGAAGGCTATGTATGCCGGATGGGAGGAATCCGAACCAAGTGATTCGGATAGTAATGAAAAAGGAGCTAAACTTGCTCTTCATGATCCCAACATTTGCTTCATGGCCTATGAACAAGAGGTAATATCCGACACCGAGAGTGAATCCATTTACATGCAATGTGATCTAGCTACGGTTTTAGAAGAATTGAACATTGAATTTAAAAGAATGTCAAAAGAATTTTCTTCTATTAAAAAGTTGCATGCTTCTTGTGATGTCAAACTAGAACAACTACAAACCTCTCTTGCACTAAAAGATGAATTACTAGGAGATCTCGATTTTAAGAATAAGCAATTAAGATCCAAGATTGAAAGACTAGAAATTAAGAGTGGTAGGATTAGACCCACTCATGCTTATGTTAATCATCATCACCATGGTAGAAATAGATTTCATAGATATTATGCTCAAACACACAAGAGAAATATTGTGTGCACATATTGTATGAAACATGGACATATTTCTACTCATTGTAGGATTAAAGACAACCATGATTTTTATGGAATGACATGGGTACCCAAAGATACCAAGCTTACTAACCACCAAGGATCCAAGATTTGGATACCTAAAGTTACTACACCTTCATCTCTTATAGGGAACATCATGGTAACGACATAGAGAGATGTGGTACCTTGATAGTGGTTGCTCACTTCATATGACGGGCAATAAAGAGCTATTTGTAACCCTATCAAGGATTGAAGGAGGTAGCGTCTCCTTCGGTGGTGGTGAGAAAGGTAAAATCATTGGTATTGGATCTATTGATAATAAACCTTTTTCCGTTATAGAAGATGTTTATTTGGTTAATGGCTTGAATCATAATCTTCTTAGCATTAGCCAATTGAGTGATAAAGGTTTTGATATTTCCTTTAAACCGAACAAATGCATTATTAGTATGAATGAAAAAATTGTTTTTATTGCAAATAGAAAATCTAATGTGTATATTTTTGAGATGAATGAATTAGTAAATAAAGATGTGAAGTGCCTTGCGGCAATTGATGAAAACCCATGGATTTGACATAAGAGGCTTGGACTTGCAAACATAAAATTGATATCCAAATTGTCCAAGAAGAATCTTGTTAAAGGGTTACCAAATTTACATTTCATCAAAGATACCATATGCGAAGATTGTGCTAAAGGTAAACAAACTAAGTCTACCTTCAAACCCATCAATGAGGTATCAACTTCTAAACCCTTGCAATTACTTTATCTAGATTTGTTTAGTCCTATGCGTGTTACCTCTCTTGGAGGTAAACACTATGTTTTTGTTATCATTGATGATTTTTCTCGTTTTACATGGACAAATTTTCTTACAAGCAAAGATGAATGTTTTGATGAATTTTCAAATCATGTTAAAAGAATTAAAAATGAAAAAGATTTAAATGTTGTTAAAATTAGAAGTGATCATGGTGGTGAATTTCAAAATATCTCTTTTTATGATTTTTGTGCTCATCATGGTATAACTCATGTGTTTTCTGCTCCTAGAACACCACAACAAAATGGTGTTGTTGAACGAAAAAATCGAACCATACAAGAGATGTCACGAACTATGTTGAACTGTTTTGATTTACCTAAATATTTTTGGGCAGAATCCGTCAATACGGCTTATCATGTTTTAAATCATGTTTTAATTAGACCAAAGCTTAAGAAAATTCCTTATGAACTATTTTATGGAAAAACTCCATTTATTGGTTATTTTCGTATCTTTGGTTGTAAATGTTTTATTTTAAACACAAAAGATCATCATGACAAATTTGATTCCAAAATTGATGTTGTTATTTTCTTAGGGTATGCACCTCGAGGTAAGGCTTATAGGGTCTTCAACAAACGAACTCTTGTTGTTGAAGAATCTATAAACGTTACTTTTGATGAGACTAATATTGGTTCACAAGTGATTTTGCCTAGGAAAGATGATGATGATGTTGAGGGAGGATTTGAACTTATGCAACCTATAAATACACCCTCAATAGAAGCACAAAAAGATGTGGAAAGCACGAACACTCATGTTCAAGAAGAACTCCCCAAAGCATGGAAATTCGCATCAAATCATCCAAAGGAGCAAATTATTAGGAGTCCCTCACAAGGGGTTGTTACTCGCTCAAAGGCCTTGAGTGAGTGTGGTAATATTGCTTTTTTTATCTTAATTAGAACCTAAGAAGGTTAATGATGCTTTAAATGATGAATTTTGGGTTTTAGCTATGCATGATGAACTAAGTAATTTTTGAAGAAATGATGTTTGGAAATTAGTTCCTAGACCTAACAATGCTAGTGTTATTGGAACAAAATAGGTTTTTAGAAACAAACTTGATGAACATGGCATTGTTACTAGAAATAAAGCTCGTTTAGTTGCCCAAGGATACAATCAAGAGGAGGGCATAGACTATGACAAAACCTTTGCACCGGTTGTAAGGTTGGAATCTATTAGGATGTTTTTGGCACTTGCTAGCTTTAAAGATTTTAAATTATTTCACATGGATGTTAAAAGTACCTTTTTAAATAGTTTTATAGAAGAGGAAGTATATGTTGAGCAACCCTCCCGGTTTTATAGATCATGTTTTTCCTAATCATGTTTATCGGGTTCAAAAAGCTTTATATAGGTTGAAACAAGCTCCTAGAGCTTGGTATGCTCGCCTCTCTAGTTTTCTTCTTAAAAATGGTTTCTCTAAAGGAAAAATTGATAATAATCTTTTTGTGATAAAAGGAGAAATAATTTTATTTTAGTACAAATATATGTTGATGATATCATTTTCGATGCTACTAATGAATCTCTTTACAAGGATTTTTCTAAAGTTATGCAAGATCATTTTGAGATGAGCATGATGGGAGAGCTCACATTCTTTCTCGGGCTCCAAGTCAAGCAAACTAAGGATGAGATATTTATTTTTCAAAGCAAGTATGCTAGAGAATTGGTGAAGAAATTCAATTTGGAGAATTCTAAGCACGCACCAACCCCCATGAGTACAAGTGTCAAGCTTGATGCGGATGATAATGGTGAGATGTGGACCAAAAACTATACCGAGGTATGATAAGTAGTCTTCTTTATCTAATCGCTAGTAGACCCGATATCATGTTTAGTGTGTGTGCATGTGCACGTTTTCAAGCTTCTCCTAAAGCATCTCATTTGATTACCGTTAAGAGAATTATTAAATATGTGCATGGAACTATTGATCTTGGTTTATTTTATCCAAAGAGCACCTCTTTTGATTTATATGGTATTTATGATGCTGACTTTGCTGGATGTAAGGTAGATCGTAAGAGTACGAGTGGAACATGCCAATTCTTAGGAAATTTTCTTGTTTCTTAGGCTTCCAAGAAACAAAATTGTGTTGCATTGTCCACTACGAAAGCGGAATATATTGCCACCGGCTTATGTTGTGCCCAAGTTTTGTGGATGAAACAAAGCTTAGTTGATTATGATTTGATTTTTCAAAATATAAAAATCTTTTGTGATAACACTAGTGCTATTAATATTTCAAAAAATTCGGTTTTACATTCTAGAACCAAGCATATTGATGTGCGCCATTATTTCTTACGTGATCATGTAGAAAGACAAGATTTATCCCTTGAGTTTGTTGACACAAAATCTTAATTAGTGGATATATTTACCAAGCCTCTTGGTGAAGATGATTTTTGTCGCATAAGAAATGGTTTGGGCTTATGAACTATGTGAAAGTTCTATTTGCTTGCTTGTTTAGTTGCGTTTCACATGCATTTTTTGTTTATTTTTTACCCCATTTTGATGGTGACAAAGGGGAAGAGAAATCTCCCTATTTGCGCATATAGTAAGGGGGGCTCATAGATAGGGGGAGCTACTATCTATAAGCTATATTTATTTTGCTCTTATATAATAGTTGGTTTTCATCATCAAAAAGAGGGAGATTGTTAGCCCTTATATTTTGATGATGTTTTACAACCATCATTATCGGTACTAATTGCTTGTTAAGTGACAACGTAGTTAATATATATATATCAAACATGTTAGTGCCATATATAGATGATTGGATGGAATATGCGCTACAACGATGATATCCAAAGAAGGAGGAGGCATAGTGATGAAGCAACGTTCATTCAAGAACACCAAATACAATAAGAAGCTTCATCAAACTCAAGTTATATAAAGACTCAAAGAATTGTATTCTACATGAGGATATTAGCTAGTTTTTATTTTCTCTCTAGTGCTAAAATGTAGGCAAGTAGTTTAGATTTAATCTGAAGTTATTGGGATATCACACACATGTTTTCATACTTATAGTTTTGAGCGTTTTCACAAAATACTATTTGTTTCACTACTATGAGGACCTATTAGCAAAATTCTTTTTCCAAACGATTTTTTTAGTATTAAAAACATTTTACAAAGTTTCAAAATTTTTAAAAGTCAAATGAATATTTTACAGTTTTTTTTAGAAAGTCAAAAACAGTGATTTTGTATGTATCAGTTCGCGGTCGACCGTCACGGTCGACCGCGCCTGAGTTCATTCGTCAGTGGGCAGCAGAAACTTTCACGGCCGACCGTCGCGGTCGACCGTGAGATAGAGATTTCCCACGGTCGACCACCATGGTCGACCGCAGAAGTCTCTGGACCTTTTCTCAGTTTCTGAGCTGTCTCGTGGTCGACCGTGAAAATAGCACGGTCGACCGCCGCTTAAGTCAAATGGTCTTCTGGTACACAATCTCAGTGCCGATTGTACACAATCTCAGCGCCGATTGTTTCTAGGTTTTGGGGCATTAGGGTATGGGTTTCAAACAGCTGTTTCTCTTCTATTTAAACTCATTCACTCATTCTTCCTCATTGTCCCAAGCTTTTGAAAAACCAGAGATTTTGTTTATTGAGAGCCAAAAATTTTAAAACCTATTTTCTGTATTTTCTCAAGTTCACATCCCAGCTTTAGTTTAATCTTTCTCTTTGCCATGGGGACTTGTAAAGAGAGAGCTTTTACACCATTGTTACTATTTGAGAGCTTGATCTTATGAAGATCAATTGTGTGGGAGTATGATCTAGTGGAGATCATATGTGTAGTTGTGAGATCGTGAGGAGATCGTTGTATAGAAGAAGTTTAGGCTTTCAAACTGGATTGTGTAGTAGATTTCTCCTCGAGAGTTGGAAGCGGGGACGTTGGTCAGCGTACCGAACATCGTTAATGTTGGCTTTCTTGTTTTGATAATGTTTAACAAACAATTTACTTCTAATGTTGCTTGTCTAGTGTTTTTGTTTTCGTATTTATTCTAGGCAAACAACGAGTTGGAGGATGGATGGAATAACACTTTAACGACAATATCAATGGAGGTTGGCGAAGTTGTGGAGTGAAGCAACGTTATTCATAGTTAAAGATTCAAGTTCAAGTTTCATCCGCAAGATTACCAAGAATAGCTTATTGAAGACCAATCAAGCTTGGGTAAATTAGTTTAGGGCTTATATTATGTGTGTTAATACTTCAAGCTCAATATCACACACACACACACACGTTTGGTTTGGTTTATCATCGTTTTGGATTATAGGCTTAACGACATTATTTTATATCTTTTATCAAGTTTATAAATCTATTGGAAATTTTTCAAAACTTTGTTTGAACTCATTTTGTTAAGATCAAGCTTTTACAAGTCCATACTTATGTGATTTTGCAAAATAATAAGATTCCACAATTGGGAAATGCAAATTAGAAAATTCTTTTTTGTAACATGTTCAAAATCACATTTTCAAACATTTTCTAATGTTTCATCAAGTTTGAAATTGATTTGTTACGTTTAATTGAATTTACAAAATCATGTTTTTCGTTTGTGCATGTTCGTGCATGTTTTATAAAACAGATGAGTTTTCATAAATGGGAAGTTATATTCAAGAAATTCTTTCTTTGACATGTTATCTACATGTTTAGAAACTTCCCTCAGAATTTTACTATTTTTGGAGTTGATTTACTATGCCCAATTGATTTTACAAAATCGTGTATGTCAGCAGATTTTTAGAAACTGTATATCTGTGTTCAAACATTTATTTCTCTTAACTGAGAAATGATTTTTTTAGAAATTCTTTCTCTAACATGTCATTCTACATGTTTAGAACCTTTCCACAAAATTTCATAATTTTTGGAGCTGATTTACTATTTTTAATTGATTTTACAAAGCTGATATGCAGTGCTACAGTACTCGCGGTCGACCTCTACGGTCGACCGCCAAACTCTCTGGAAGTTACTCAGCTTTGCATATGCCTAGTGGTCGACCGCAAGAACGTCACGGTCGACTACCGCGTTGTCTTTTCCATCCTAACGGCTATTTTCTTGCAGCCGTTGGTTGGGGCTTTTTGGTCTTTTGTTTGGGGTTTTTGGTTGAGGTCTTGGGAGGCTATAAATACCCCCATTGACCTCAGTTCTTACATACAACAAGAAAATGTTTTAAAGAGTTTTAAAAAGAGTTTAAGCTTGTTTTAAGCTTGTTTAAGGGTTTGGTTTATGAAGAAAGTTTTACAAGAGTTTGAGGAGATTATCAATTGTATTTTGGGCATTTAATCCATCTCTCTCTCTTGTCATCTAGAGAAGTTTTCCTAAACTCAGCTCTAGCTTTTATTTATAATTATTTTTTGATTATCATTTCTATTAAAACTAGTTTTATATTGAGTTTAGATTTGATTTATCTCTTTGTTACCCACACCCACTTGAGCTTATTGTATTTGCATACATAGTATATTAGAGTTGTGAGAGATTGTAACATTGAGTTGTGCTTAATTGAGTTCTCCCCTTGTATGAGAGAACGAATCATTTATTGTTACATTGTGAGATTGTAAGGTTTTCGGTGAGCTAGAAAACCAAGTGTGTTGTGAAGTTTTCGGTGAACTAGAAAACCGAGTGTGAGGAGTGAACATTGTTCAGTGAGCGTTGAAAACTGACACTGTGAGGTGTAAACGTTATTCGGGTGAGCGTAGAAAACCCGGTTGTGATAGTGGATTTCTCCTCGGGAGAGGGGAGCGGAGACGTAGGACGGAAGGTCCGAACTCCGTGATCACATCGTGTGTTTGAGTTTGCTTTGACGCACTTTATCTTATGTTTATATTTCTTGTCGCCATTGTCCATAGCTCATTATTTATATGATCCACTATCTAGTTCATATTGTTTACTCCTAGTGTTAGTTTCATATCCTTACATATATCATATATTGCTTATATCTCCTTGCTAGGATAACTTGTTAATTAGTTTTAATTGGTATTTAAATCGGATTAGATTAGCATAAGACCCTAATCACCCCCCCTAGGGTCTAACAATTGGTATCAGAGCTTGGTGCTCTTTGATTTAAGGTCTAATCGCCTTGAGTTAAAGATCCAAGTTATCTCTTTGTGCTAATCTTATTTTGCTTATATTTGTATCTTGCTTGCATATTTTTACAAATTATGGATATGAATGATGCATCTTGTTTAGGCTATGATTCTAGTATTGCTCCTAAATTCAATGTTTCCCCTTATGCTCAATGGTGTTTTAGATTCAAATTATTTGTTCAATCTAAAAATATCGATTTGTGGGAAATCATTGATTGTGCTTATATTGTGCCCACGTTGGAGAAATCCAAGTGGAGCAAACATGATAAAAAAGATGTTTATTATGAACAATCTTATGTTAGAATTTTTATTAAATGCATTTGATTCATTTATATCTAACAAGCTTGATTCTTTTGATAGCGCTTATACATTATGAAAGTTCATAGAAGCACATCAAGGAGACTTGGAGGCGATCCGACAAGTTTTGGAGGATCCGGCTTCAAGCTCATATGGAGCATCATGCACACGACCACTAGGCGATAGCCCTAGTAAGGTTTACGAGTTCGAAACCACTAATGATTTATCTAGTGATGAACTTGCTTGTGCTAGTAAAAAATTATTACATGCCTTTAACAAATTGCAAAATGATTTTATTGATTTAAAAAGCAAGCATGAAGATTTAAAATCCGATCATGAGAAGTTAGCTTCCAAATTTGATATCATTTCTCAAGAAAGTATTGCTCTTCAAGAAAACAATGATATGTTAAATTTGGAAAATAAAAATTTGAAATTGGATATTGCTAACTTGACTCATGACAAAAATAATGCCATGTTAGAAGTAGAGAACATACAAAATGATACTGCTTCCTTTATAAATGACTATTTATGTTCTACTTCTAAAAATGTATATGTGCCTAAAAATAAAGATTTGAATCTTATGAATAATCACATTTCATCTTTAGATTCAACTTTGAAAATATGCTTTGATAATCATAAGAGGCTTATGGATATGTCTGCCAAGTCTAAGTCATCATCTACTCATTATGCACATATATATAGTAAAATTTACAAATGCTCTATTTGCGGCCGAAAAGGTCATTTAGCTAAATTTTGCTATGATGCACACAAACATAAGAATTCTAATGCTCCTTGTACATCTCATGTAGCTTCTTCATCTTGTACACTTATACATTCACATGCTCATTCTCACAAAGTTCATCATAAGCATGCTAGTGTGTTCAAGTGTAATCTTTGTGGTCATTTTGGTCACTTGGTAAAATATTGTTTTGATTTGAAAAAGAAATCTTCTTTGCCAAATGATTTTATTAAGCCACAAAAGTTTAAATGTGATGTTTGTGGTAGATATGGCCACTTAGGAAAGTTTTTCGGGTGAGCGTAGAAAATCCGATTGTGATAGTGGATTTCTCCCCAGGAGAGGGGAGCGGAGACGTAGGACGGAAGGTCCAAACTCCGTGATCACATCGTGTGTTTGAGTTTGCTTTGGCGCACTTTATCTTATGTTTATATTTATTGTCGCCATTATCCATAGCTCATTATTTATATGATCCACTATCTAGTTCATATAGTTTACTCCTAGTGTTAGTTTCATATCCTTACATATATCATATATTGCTTATATCTCCTTGCTAGGATAACTTGTTAATTAGTTTTAATTGACATTTAAATCAGATTAGATTAGCATAAGACCCTAATCACCCCCCCTCTAGGGTCTAACAGTTAACACATCGCGCGTCACAAGGATAATGATTCCTAACTCTATCTCTATTTCTACTGTTGTTCATTTTGTGGTTTGTTGCTTGTCTTAATTTTTATTGCACTATTTTAGCCTTGAGACCCTAATCACTCCCCTCTAGGGTCCAACAATATCTCCCGCCAGCGGTTCTCCTACGACATCCTCTGAGGATGAGGAGAGTAACAAGGTGACAGTGACCCTATCGAGCATGAAAAAGGGACCAGAAGTTCGAGACCGCAAGAGGAGACATTCGCTGGAGGATATGCCCATCTCTAAGTAGAAGTAAGTTTCTAATCAATTGAGTGATTTTGAATTTAATTAATTTTTTATAAGTAATTTATAAAATTATGGTGTTGGATGTTAGGTGAAAATATGAGCTGGAAAAAAGGAAGAAAGTTAACAGTTTAATTTTTTGAAATCCGATTGATTTTTATGGGTTCTGTTTATGAAAAAATGATGGTGAGAAACCTGTTATTGTTGTGTGGAACCAGTTTTTTAATTTAGAAGTATAATCAGAACAATATCAAGTATAATCATTTTGAAGAAATACATATCAATAATTCTCATTTGTTATTAACTATTAAATATGCATGTCAATAATTCTCACTTGTTGTTAACGTTTAGCCTTAAGTGTCAATTACTAGCTATTCATGTTAATAAATCTTGACTTTTACTAAGTTAATGCATTTACTGTTAACTGTTACCTAATTTGGAATCATCTTAATAGTAATTATTTGTTGCTAGGCTAAGCTCATAACTATTGCCGTTTGATATTCAATTTATTGATAATAAAAATGGATAAAATAGGGATCTTATTTGTAGAATTTTTGTCACGCCCCGCTTCCCAAAATACCCGGGAATCGGGACGCGAGCAAGCCCGCGACGTATTAGACTGAGGAGAGATAAGTGCTAGACCTCTTCTTCTCAATCTAATACGCTAAGCGTCTGGAAATAAATACAACGTGAAGTCACAGGTCCCCGATCACAATCAGCAAGAATATAAAGACAACTCAGAATAAAAGAATACATATCACAAATGAATATTCATCCCAGACATAATAATCGGGTCAACAAGCCCTTATACAAAACTATCTGAAAGAAATACTAGAAAATATAAAATACATCGATCAACAGAATGGAAGGTGCTACAAAAGAAACTGAAAGTGATGACTAAGCTTCGGCTTCTTCTTCTGCTATGTCTGCAAGGCACTCCTGCTGAGAATCTTCTGACTCCTGGCGATCTCCCAACTGAACCTGTTCTTCATCTAAGTCTGACGTACACCAGAGAAAACGGGTGTACGTCAGGTGCATGGTGCACGGCAAGACCCGACCCCACAAAGAAAATAGGAACGGTCGAATGACCAATGCAATAACAGATGCAACATAGTAATAATAATAGAAGAGTGACCAAGGCGATAACATAAATAGAAACATGTGATGATAGTAGTAACAATAGAAGTATGCAACTGAAATACCAACAAGCTAGATACAACCCATCACTAGAGTATAATGATCATAAGAATCCATAATCATCCGCGTAACAAAGACATACCTCTAGATAGAATTAATACTTAAAAATCTACAACAAGAAACGTAGTACGTCGAGCGAAATAATCCAAACAAGGAAACCCTCATGTATATACCATATGTCTCAAATTGTAGATAATTAAATACTAATCCTAATCTAGGTATGAAAAGAAATATAACTGGTTCATCTCACAAGGATCAAAACTCATCCAAGTAACAATTCATGTAACTAGCCATTCTATAACAAGTCACTGGTCCAACCGTCTAACCCCAGTGCGTATCGGTTCACTGGCCCAACAGACTAACCCAGTGCGTATCGGTTCACTGGCCTATCAAACTAACCCAGTGCGTATCGGTTCACTGGTCTAACAAACTAATCCAGTGCGTATCGGTTCACTGGTCTAACAAACTAATCCAGTGCGTATCGGTTCACTGGTCTAACAAGCTAATCCAGTGCATATCGGTTCACTGGAATGACCCTAGAGGATACATAAACAGTCACGTCTAATCACATGTACCAAGGTTTCCCATCCCGGCCAACAACACACAAGCCTCTAAATCTTATTCATGCCACGCGGATCACTATAGTCATAAACTCCTAACGATTCTCAATTATAACAACGAACAATCAATGTAACTAATCATGTATAATAATATCATGACATATCAAATAATCAAAATAAGAATTATAAATCATAAACAGCAGCTACATAATTCAGAAAATAATCTTTTTCTAAATTAATTCATTTAAATTATTTTGCTTAACAATTAATCTAAACTAAATCATTTTCCAAAATAAATTCTTTTAAATAATTATAATTATCTAAAAATGATTCTTTTGCTGAACTAAAATCTTATAATTCATTATAATTATTCTAAAAATGTCATTTATCATACTACAATGATATAATTAATATTCTTCAGCAAACATTCCCACGCAGATAAAAACGTCACAATTAAACTATGCAAATAATTCATAAAAAATGTAAATAATCAAACTATGAAACAGGGGAGCGGGATCTTGCCTACGAGGCTGAGGGACTTGCGGATGAGGCGGCGACGCCATCGCTTGCTATTCGTTGTTCGGCGACGCGCACAGCGGATCGAAGGCTGCCTTGTGGAGCTGGACGGCAACATCGGCGATGGATTCGACGGTGCGGGGACCTCGATGAATGCAGCGGGGTGGCTGTAGGTGGCGTGGACAGCGAGTTCAGAGCGGTGCTCGGGGCGAAGGGGCAAGGGGAGCGGAGAGCTCGGGTCAGGAGGTCGACGAGGGTGCGGTTCGGCGATGGGCTGAGCTGGCAACTTGGGTGAGGTTCGTCGGAGCATGGGTAGGCGGTGGAGATGGAAGATGAGGTGGTGGCGTGGTTGTTGGGACAGCGAGAGGGAGGGGCAGAGGGTGGAAGAGGAGGACGAGGGCTGGAGCTCAGAGCGGCGGCGAGGCTGGCGGTTAGGGATGCAGGTGGCGGCTCAGGCGGTGTGGACAGCGGGCTCGAGCACGGGCTTGGCTGGGCGGTGAGCAGCTGGGCGAAGGGGCTGGCGCTGCTGGGTGTGGTGGTGTAGATCTAGCGGAGGAACGGCTGAGCACGGGGCGGAAGACAGCGGCGAGGTGGTGAGGAGGTGCTGTAGGGGAGGAGCTAGGGGAGCTTGAGCGGGCGGTTGGCTGGCGCGGTGCTGGAGGCGTCGGAGCGTTGGCCGCGGGTCTGGGCGCTCGGGTGTGGAGAGGAGGACGAGGGGGAGGTGTTGGCGGCGTGGGGGATTTTCGCGTGAAGAAGATGAGGGAGAGAACGAGAGAATGGGGAGCTGGGTTAAGGTTTTGGGAAATGGAGGAGAGAGAGAGGGGGGTTTTCTTTGGGGTTGTACTGATGGAGAGAGAGGTACGGTGAATTAATGAATGGGGAGAGAAAAGGAAAGTTTGAGAGAGGAAATATTTGATTAGTTGGTTTTGAAATTTGGAAATGAGAGAAAATGGAAGGAGAGATGAATGCACGTGATTGGAGGGTTGGTTTATGAAGGAAACTAAAAAGATGGAGAGTGATTAGGGGATTGATTGGGGAGTTTATGGAAAGAATAAAAAGGGAAGAAAATTAAGGAAGGGAAATAATTACGAAAATTTTATATAATATTCTGAAAAAAAATATTATATTAATAAATAATATTAATAAATTATTAATAACCAAATTTATTTATATTTATATGCTAATCTATGCTCAGAATCACATTAATAATAATAATAATATGGATGATATAAGTGACCAAATGATTATGAAAAAATTCACCAAATCATAAATTAATATTTAGAAAAATAATAAATACCAGACTATATATTTTATTATTTATTTATTTTGAAAACTCAAAAATTTCCAAAAATTAGGAAAAGTATTAACAAAATATAATATAATATTTTAATTACTAGAAAAATTTATTTAAATACGTATCAAAATTCACGGTTGTTACAATTTTTCCTTAAACTGAGTAAAATTATTATGTATGAAGTGTAGACCTATTGTATAACATGTAGGCTCATTGTGTGGAATTTAGCTTATTGTGTTATATTATCATGTAATATATATAGAGAAGTATAATCATAGCATATGAATTAAAATATACAATCACATCCAACAATTATGAAAAGTATGCAAATATTCGCAATTGGATTTTGTCATATATTATATATTGAGAAGTATAGCTTGTACATCAATTTCAATATTTAAGTGATAGCATTACATGGAAAAAGTAAGTAACTGATGTTTACTTTTACACATACATGTTTCATCATTAGATATTAAATTCCATAAACGAATGTTAACTTGTATGAATAGATGTTATGTGAAAGTTGAGTGTTGTTAACATTCAACCGTAAGTGTTAACTATCACAAAAGGTTGTTAAGTTTTAACCTTTAATGATAATATTTGCCACTGATGTTAATAAGTATAAAAGATATTAAGAATTTTAACGATTTGTTAAGAGTAAATATTTATTTATGCAGGGAAATTGATGCTGTAGGTGATATAAGGCCTACTGCATGTTTTGGATTGTACTATACTTTCATGAAGAAGCTTCAACCAAGAATGAAGAAGTGGCATTGGGATGCCTACAAGGGCAGTAACTTCGAGCACTACGTATTATTCGGACCTCCAGCACGTGATCGACGGGCACAAGAGCATGTGCTATGTCATTATGCTCGTGAAAATTATGAATTCTCCTTTCTTGATTCCAAAAGTGGGTCGATATTTTTAGTAAAATTTGATGAAGAATTGGTGCAAACTCACACAGACTTCCATATTGATAGGGAGTTGATCTATGAAAGTAGATACCCTCACAACCGGCTTTGGAGGGAGTACTTTGAAGAGAAGAAAGAAATGCTAAAGGCCAAGATAAAGGCAAAGGCAAAGGCCAAAGATAAAGAAAAAGATGGTAGCATGTGGAGATATGTTGAAGAGTTACTGGAGACACTGGTTGAGTCAACCTCAAAGAAGGACATTAAGGATTTTGTGTTGCTTCATATTTTGTACCAATGTGCAATGATTTGGTGCCCTAACAAGTCACAAGGCATCCCAAGATAGTTATTTTAATATGTGGATAGTATTGAGAGAGTGAAATATATTGTGTGGGGTAAATTTATTTTTGATGAGACGAAGATGTTTGGCTCAAAAATTGTTTTTATTGATGAATTCATTACAACTTTGGGCATTACAATAAATTCAAAAGAAATAGACTTTTTATAAGACTCTTACATAATAAAAATTTAAAAGCTACAATCTCCTCAAACAAACACAACGGACGTTTATCTTCCGCTGCTTGCGTGGGATCTTCACCTGTGACGGGACATTGATATCCATGGACTACCAAACAATTAGATCAGTCCAGAGTTTCGTTGATTCGTGAAGGAATCAAGAAACTGAAGCAATTATCTCGGCAACAACGAGATAACCACTCTTCTCAAGATCACAGCTAGGTACGATCTCAAGGAAAGGAATCGAAAAATATAGATCTGACGAACTCTTCTTATTTATGCTGAAGAACTCGATCCAAAATGATCCTCCTCTAAAATTCGCGACTCTTCAGTCTTCAATTCAGCAGGGCTTGGCCAAGGCTCGAGAATTCCAGATCTCTACAAATAAAGATCCTAGGGTTGTATTTATAAGCTTTGGGACCTCCGTTTTTGGATAAGAACGACCGATTCACTCTTATCCTCAGTTGTAACCACTTTATCATGTTTTTGGATGATATTTTGATCAGTTAAAACAAATCCAGGCGAAAACAGCTTCAAAATAGCGAAAACCTACTTTTCTGGGCTGCAGACACACCTAATGTCTCGGCCATGGCCGAGACACCTTGGGTGTCTCGGCTTTGGCTAAGACACGATGAGTGTCTCGGTCTTGGCCGAGACACTGCGAGTCGAGACACTCGCAGTGTCTCTATCTAGGCTTGGGCACCGTTTTACGCATCCTGTCCGTTTTTACTGTATCTTCGTCGTCCGAACTCAGAATCGCAAGATTCAAAGTGTGTAGGAAAGCCGACAAGGAGACCTACAAGCTTCCATGGTTGAATCATATGTGGAGTAGATGGTACATGATGGGTGCTTCATCTTTCATAAGCGACGCGTAGCTCCCGATCAGTTCGTGTTTTCGTTATTCTGAAGTTCCATTGCTTCACACGGTTTGTCGACTCACTTCATACGCTTGTCGACATCAAATAAGCTTCTGTGACTCGAATAGTGATGTTCATCATCTTCTCTCTATCTCGAGCCATGTGTGAGATCCCGTAGGTAATTTTTTACGCCTATAGATACCCCCTCCAAAGTGTTTCAGTCTCGTTTTGTTTATAGAAAGGACTGAAATACTTTGGATGTGATCAGTCCAACCTTCAGTCAGTGTGAAAGGACTTGTAGTCAACTTCGATCTTTGAATTCTTTAATTTTCAGTCTATTCAATATTTTGATGAATAGCTGAAGTTCTTCCGACGCTGTGTTTATCGCCTGGTCGTCATTGAAGTTTCGAATCGAACTTGGTAAGTTGGTTTTGGCTCGTGTCATTGAGTTGACTTTGAATTGATTTTCTCCGTTGCAACGCGTTGACCAGCGTTGATTTTAGGGTTTCGCATCTATCAACGTTGACTTTCATCGCAACGCGTTGACTGACGTTGACCTAGGGCTACACGTTGACTTGTGTTGACCTTAGGGTTTTGCGTCGATCGGTGTTGACTTTCATCGTAACATCTTGACTGGCGTTGACCTAGGGTTACGCGTTGACCGACATTGACCTTAGGGTTTGTAGGTGTTTAAAAATGCCTATAGGCTCCCAAACGTAGCTCAAGACAGAAAGAAGATGATGAAAATCACTATCGGAGTCACAGAAGCTTATTTGACATAGACAAGCGCATGAAGTAGTCGACGAACCGTGTGAAACAACGGAACTTTAGAATAACGAAAACACGAACTGATCGGGAGCTACGCGTCACTTACGAAACATGAAGCACCCCTCATGTCCTATCCACTCCATGTATGACTTAACCATGGAATCTTGTAGGTCTTCTCGTTAGCTTTCCAAAGCATATTGAATCACACAATTCCGAGTTCAGACGACAAAAATACGGTGGAAGCGGACGGGATGACGAAACAAAGCCTAGAGCCAAAGCTAAGACACCACAAGTGTCTTGGCCAAGGCTAAGACACTAGAGGTGTCTCGGCCAAGCTAAGACACCAGAGGTGTCTCGGCCTTGGTGTCTTGGCTGTGGCCGAGACACCGCGGGTGTCCTAGACCCAAAAAAACCTGTTTTTTACTGTTTTGAGCTGTTTTTCGATCGTTAACCACTTGGATTTATTTTAACTAATAAAATATCATCCAAGAACATGATATGATGGTTACAATTGAGGATATGAGTGAAACGGTCATTCCTATTCGAAAACGGAGGTCCCAAAGCCTATAAATACAGCCCTAGGGCCTTCATTTGCACAGATCGGGAATTCTCTAGCGTCGGCGAAGCCCTGCTGAATTGAGGACTGAAGAGACATGAATTTTAGAGAGGAGGAGGAGATCGGATCAAGTTCTTCAAGCATAAAGAAGGAGAGTTTGATAGATCTATAGTTCCCAGTTCTTTTCCTTGAGATTGCCCCATTACGGTGATCTCGAAAAGAGTGGTTATTTTGCTGTTGCCGAGATAATTGCTTCGGTTTCTTGATTCCTTCACGAATCAACGAAACTCTTAATAGATCTGATCATTCGATGGCCACGGATTAACCTCAGCACAGGAAAAAGATCCCACGCAAGTAGCGGAAGATAAACGTCCGTTGCGTTTGTTTGAAAGAAAGTTATAATTTTTGTTGAAAGTGTCTTATAAAAAGACTTCTTTTTGAATTTATTGTAACATCCAAAGTTGTAATAAATTCATTAATGAAAGCAATTTCCCACCAAAATAAGCTGGCGACCATAATGGGAGCTAACAGCTTTACTGCCAAGGCTATCATGCCGCAGCCGACGATCAAGATCTTCGTGGCTGAAGAGATCGAATACAAGTTCGACCAACAGAAGTTCAAGGAGTTTGTCTCCTCCTCCTCCTCTAGATCCGCCTCTTCTCGCAAGCGCAGGAAGTGTTAGGTCTCATGTTATGAGCCTACATCTTCTAATCTTGTTTTGATGATTACAAACAATTCCTAATATTGTTTGTCTAGTGTTTATATTTCTTATTAGGTATTCTAGACAAACAATATATTGGAGGATGGATGGATTGCGCCATAACGATCATATCAAATGGAGGTTGGCGGAATTGTGGAGTGAAGCATTGCATTCAAGTTAAAGATCCAAGATCTCGCTTCATCCGCATGTGTACCAAGTTGAGCTACAATGAAGATCAAGATTGCTTGGGTAATTTAGCTTTAGGTTTTATATTATGTGTGTCAGTACTTTAAGATCAATTATATACACACATACACGTTTTGGTTTTTGTGTATATATATAGTTTATATATATACATATACGTTTTGGTTTGATTTTGTAGATATGAAACGAATATATATTCATATATATGTTCATATGTTTCATATTCTATCATATTTGTGAAAATATTGTGTTTCTAGTTTATAGACTTCATAACAATATTTTATATCCTTTATTAAGTCTATAAGAACGTTTGAAAATGTTTTTAAAGTTGTGTTTATGTCAAAACATTAAATTTCATGTATATCAACTTTTCATGTTTTGGACATACTTGCAAAATACATGAGTTTTCACTATTGGTGAATGCAATTCCAAAAATTCTTTTTGTAACATGTTTATTATCATGTTTATAAACATTTCCCAAAGTTTCATAATTTTTGAATTTATTTGTTATTTTTAAAGGCACTTTAAAAATCAGATTTTCAGCATGTACAGTGCATGTGCACGTTTATAAGTCGACTTATCAGAGTTGACAAGTCGACTTATGAAATGCTCTGGAATGTGCATTTTCTCCTCTGCTGAGTCGACTTATTCATGAACACAAGTCGACTTATGATAAGTCGAATGCAAGTCGACTTATAGGCAGATTTTTGTGTGTTATTTTCATCTGGAAAGTCGACTTATGTGAACTTTCAAGTCGACTTATGTTAAGTCGAATGCAAGTCGACTTATACCAAGTCGAATGCAAGTTGACTTATATGACCGTTGAACAGTAACGGCTATTTCCAGATTCTGTTTTTGTGTGGGTTTTTGGTCATTTCCTTGGGGTTTTGGCTGATGTCTTGGGTTGTTATAAATACCCCATTGCATTTACCTCTCCCACTAACCAAGAGAATTGTATACACAAGTTTAAGGGTGTTTTGTGTTTGCTTAAAAGAGTGTTTAAGAGTTTTGTTTGTGAAGCAAATTTCACAAGAGCAAGTGGAGATCATCCTTTGGTGTTTGAGCATTCACTCTTCTCCAACTCTCTTGTCATCTTTAGAGAAGTGTTTCTAAACTCATCTAGCAATTTATTATTTTGATTATAATTTCTATAAGCTAGATTTATATTGAGTTTAGTTTAATTATTTTATTGATACTCTTTGTTCACACACAACCTATTGAGCTTATTGTATTTACATTCATAGTATAATTTGGGGTTGTGGGTTTGTGACATTGAGAGTGTGCTTAATTGAGTTCTCGCCTTGTATTAGAGAACAAATCTATTGTTGTGAGCTTTCATTGTGAGATCACTTGTATTACACTAGTACACCAAGAGGAGTGTGTAGTGAGAGACGGGGTTGTCCCAAGAGTAGTGGCGTCGGTAGCCTAGAGAGAGGTGATAATTCCGAGCACTTGAGGGAGACATGGGCTAGAGACCAACACTTGAGCTTGTGGTTAGTGTAGTTACATTGTGAGTGATTGTAAAGTTTTCGGTTAGCTAGAAAACCGTATTGTGAGGTGTAAACGTTTTTCGGGTAAGCGTAGAAAACCCGGTGTGATAGTGGAGATCTCCTCAAGGTGAGGAGCAGGGACGTAGGTCAGGCGGACCGAACCTCGTGAACATATCTTTTGTTTGTGATTGCTTTGGCGTTCATTTATATTCGTGCTTATTGTTTATATCGCCTTCGCAAATCGCTTGTTTATATTGTCCACTATATTGTTTCACCCTTGTTTATACTTGTATATTCTTGCTCACATATTGTTCATAAGTCATTTGCTAGGATATATTTGTTAATAAGTTCTAATCGGCATTAATATCAAATAAGATTAGCAATAACCCTATTCACCCCTCTAGGGTTCCTTCCTAGTGGCATCAGGGTACTTTCAGGAAGGTCTCCTGCTACCGGAAGACCCGCTGGTTTTTAGATCTGAAGACTCAAGAAGGCTATCTCCCCGCTACCACTGCTGTAGTTGCACCTTACAACGATCCGCTGGCGTCTAATGAGGTCAGATCTGTAGATCTGAACTCCTCCTCGAACAAGGAGTTGACTGCTGAAGGTGCACCAATTTTATCAAAGAAAGCACGTCAAAGGAAAAGCCAACACCTCGCGCGCCAATTCGCCAAGGGTTTGGATTAGGTGGATGGACTCCGTTACCAAACGGAACTGGAGTTCAGCAAGCACCAAGTGGCTAAACTATCGTCACGGCAAACATCGAGATCCTCCTCCCAACCGCCTACTAACGAATAGGTTCGTGTCAAACGGAACCTTTCCACTCTTGAGGAGCGTATTCAGAAGTGTTGTACACTTCTTGCGCACACCCGGATCCTTGTTCGAAAATCACAAGAAATGCAAAAGGAAAAGGCGGTTAAGAGATCGCCGAGATCCAAACAAGTTTGGACGCTAAAGGCCGAATTCTCGCCTAAAGCAAAAACAGATGATGTTGCTCCCTAGCCTTCGTCAACTTCGGAACCCGCTCCTCCTGCCACCACACCTTCGGTGAAGCCCTACGATGGCGTGGACCTCTCTAAATTTAGAATTCCTTTGAAGGATCGTCTTGGTCCTCTACCCGAAGATCGAGGCAAAGTGCCTAAGGAACACTTAAGACCGTTGAAGAAACCCTGAGCAACCATCTAGACTGGGGGTCGTAAGCGATCTCCTAACAAGTTGATTTTCGCAACCACTTGTGTGGGGGTGCGTACACAAAACAAGGAGCCCGTTAAGACTTCACTCTCACACGGGTGTGATTCCAAACGTGTGACTCCTGCTAATGCCAATAAAGCGCTACCTATTCAGAAGAAGACGCGCCGAACAGACGACAGCGTTACACCTGAGGAATCAAACCAACAGTCGATAGGTTGCTCTGACCGTAACGTCGATGAGTTGTACAATCGGGCTGGGGGTGCCAATAAATCTCGAAAGAGAAGTACCCGGGAGCCGGACTCTCACTGTCTGTGTACCAAAATTATCAGGGCAATATTATCAGCATGTAGCTGCCCTAAGACCGCTCCATAGAGGGTCTCAGTATTCCAAAGGCTTTCCTCTGAAGTGTTAAAAACTAAGCCAAGGTGTTTCTGCAAGAAATGATTAGCCGTTCAAGAGGAACTTCAAAAAGTCATGATTAATATGGCTGATAAGGGAAAGTCGACTCGACCTTCTAGTTCAGATCCGCTCATATCGCATTGTCTAACCCTATTGCGATCGAGAACCATTAGGCAAAAGAATTATCAGAGAATACAGAGGGGATTATCCTCGGATGATGAAGTATCAGATGCTAATTCTGCAATCAATTCTGATAATACGTTATCCAACCTAAGATAATCCCATGACGCACTTATAATCAACACTGAGCAAATGGACAAAATCATCGAGGATGCTTTGGCTAGGCAAAAAAAGAACTTTAAGTTCGAATTGGAAATGGTCATGATGCAGATGAAGGAAGAGCATGACCAACAGATTCAGGCTCTGTCCTATCAACTTGGTGAATCCAACTGTCGCAACATTACTAACCAAGTAGGTAGCGATTCAGATGCGGATGAACACCTCAAAGCTGATAACCCTCCCATTGATCAAAACACTGGGGGTGACCCCACTGAAGACAACAACACTGGGGGTGATCCCATCAAAGATAATAATACCGGGGATAGCTGCGTTGTTCCTCTCCAAAATCACCCGAAGCATGATACAGACGAGGACGAAAAGATGAAAGACCTTAAAAGCAAAATTAACGCTCTGATGTCTACTCAAGAGGTGAAGAAGACCGGCATTCCTTGTCCTTATCCGAGAGAGTGGGAGTCGATTCCGTATCTGACCAAGTTCAACCTGATCAACTTCAAGTTGTTCGACGGGAAGGGTTCGCCCACTCAACATCTGATCTACTTCAAGTCTACTTAGGAGTGATCTCTGGCAAAAAGCCCTTAATAGTTCGGTTATTCGTTAGCACCCTTCACAGGCCTGCCTTCGATTGGTACCGCTGTCTCAAGCCAGAAAGCGTCAATAGCTGGGACGATATGAAGAGCTCCTTCCTCGGCAATTTCTTTGATGATGACACCAAAATATCAATCAGGCCGCTCTTTGAGGAGAAACAGGAAGACGAAGAGACGGTCAACGACTTCATCAAGCGATTTCGAAATAAGACGATGAACTATCGAGATCCAGTCACAGAGGACTTCATCCTCCAAACCTGTCATAACAACTTATCCATTTATATATTGAAAGTTATGGGAGTAGCACCGTTCAACACCTAAAAAGAGTTAAAGGTGCACGGAGAGCAGGCCGAATGCTTCCTCAGGAGAAAGAAAGCCGAGAGAAACCGACCGACGGCTAACCCTCTGAACTCAAGCTTCGTCTCCCGTGGTAAGGGGAAGGTACCTGTAGCAGTTGCTGACGCTAATCAGATGTCACAACAGCAATCCCAGAGATGGTAAAATACTTTGGATCCGAAACTCCAAAAAGAGTACTCTTTCAAGGATGAAGACGTTCCAGCCATTTTCAAATCCCTCCTTGAAAATAATAAGATCAAGCTACCACCTATCGTAAATCAGGAGAAAGCTGACAATACTGTGGATCTGAAGTACTGTGCGTACCACAGGAGGATCATTCATCCTACCAAGACTTGCTTTGCTCTCAAAAATAGCATCCAAACCTTGATTGAAGCTGGCGTCATAACGCTAAATAAGCCAAATGAGAATGACAAAACTCCAAAGAGTATACGAGTATAAATTGCTTCTCAATACTCCAACATGTATATGATTCTAAACTATTTTTTTCTTTCACGGGAAGTTTTTGGAGAATGTCATGCCTAATATTCTTAAGGATAACCCGGTCATCCAACTAACTACAATGTTAGACTTGGTTTCTCAAAGGAAGTTGGGGGTGGATGATTCATATAAGGGGAAGTTCACGGAGGAATGCTACATGTAATTTTCTTAGGGATAACCCGATCATTACAAGCAAAGTGATAAACACTAAATTCCCACTGTGATTTTTACAAGTCAACACTCCCGCTGGGATTTGTACTCCCACTTTTACTGTCTACCTGGTCAAACCTTCCTACAATTAGGACCACAACCAAAATCCCCTCTCTATTCTTTCAATGAACGAGAGGTCCACAAATTGAGCGATTAAACTTTCCTACAGTTAGGATCGTTTTAAACCTCCCACTTGATCAAACCTTCCTACAGTTAGGACCAACACCACAATTCACCCTCGATAAATGAGACATTCACCTTTAGTTCGATAATCAAACCTTCTGATAGTTAGGATTATCGGAATATTTTAGATTCTCGGAGTGGAGATCCCATTCTTAGTTTCACCTTCCCAGATTCTTGAAGTGGAGATCCCACTTTGAGTTTCTTTTACAACTAAAAATAGAATATAAAATTCTTCCTTTCAAATATCGGGTTCGTCTTTTCCCCAAGAGAAGACTGTTAGACCCTAGAGGGGGGGTGATTAGGGTCTTATGCTAATCTAAT
>BQKN01030030.1:0-17784 GCA_022839385.1 Asparagus kiusianus
TATATATATATATATATATATATATATATATATATATATATATATATTGTGCGTGTGTGTGTATGTTATGTACATGTACAGAGAGAAGGGAGTGAATTACCGACGCAGGAGGCAGCGGTGGTTGGCAAGGCCCACACAGATTAACAATTTGAGGGACTAATTTCAAAATATCAAAGATTTGACAGACTAATATGAAAAAACCGAAAACATATCAGGATAAAACCCCCTAACAGAACCAAGGAATGGCTGCAGCACTTTTCTACCTTGCCATCTCAGTTAGGTGTTATAGCTTATTACAGCCACGAATCTCGAGTTACGTCATCATCCAACTTTGATGTTGCCTAAATTATTCAAAAAAGAGTTATTTGCACTTAAATACTCAAGTTCACAGAATTTCTATCATTTCTGACATTGATACCCTGAGGTCTTTTTTTCTCAAAAAGCAAGCTCAAGGCCACGACAAGCTTAAAAACTTCTAAAAATAAGCCCCCCAAACACTCTTAAGGAACCAAAAATCAAAATGGTGAAAAAACAGTGATAATCATATCAACTCCAGAGTGGAGATCTCAAGAGTCAGAGAGGTGGTTCCTGCAATTTGACCTTTCCTTTGTTGATTCCCAATTTTTAACAACCAGCTGCAGTGTTCTGCTGCCTCCCTGTGCAAGTTAGGGTTAGAGTTTATAGCATTAACAAGAGGGAGAGGGTGACAAAGGTTATCTGATAATCGTCCAAAGTTAAAAGAAGTTTTCTGATGTTTTGAAAGTTATGGGGGTTATTTGATAATCATTTAATGGGGGTTTTCTGATAACCCCTAAACTTAAGGGGGGTTTCGGATATCTGAAAGTTATGAGGGTTATCTAATAGTCATCAAAAGTTAAGGGATTTCATGACATTTAGCCTAACCTTTTCCTTCATCAATTCCCAATATCTAACTAGCAGCTGCAGCATTTTGCTGCCTCACTGTATGAGTTAGGATTAGGTTTGTAGCATGACGAGGGGGGAGCATGATTTACCAACCGAGGAGGCAACAGCGGCCTCTAGCCTGTCGGACTAATATCAAAATGGACTAATACCCAAAAAACCACAAAATATATCAGGGGAAAACTCTAGGATTATATTTAAAAATGCCATAACAGAACCAATGAGTGGTTGCATTTCGCTACCTCACCATCTCAGTCAGGTATCATGGCTTATCACAACCATGAGTCTCAGGTTAAATCATCCCCCAACTTTAATGTTGCTTAATTTATGCCAAAAATAAGAGTTATTTACTTTTAATTAACCCTAAACTCAAGCTTCATAACTTCTAAAAATAAGCTCCATTTTAGGGTATCAAAGTTAAAAATAGTGCAGGGTCGATTTGAGGCCAACATGAGTATGAAGCATCAAGACAGGGACCAAATTGACCTTTTAGCCATAATTATTTGCTCAACTTCCACATGAAGATCTTTAACACCTTGTTTGGATGGAGGTTAATGGATGGAAGTTGAAGTGAAATTTCAATATCATCTTATTTGGGAGTTTTTTTGAGGGGTTAGAGGATGGAATGGAAGGTTAAATTTCCTTCCATTTTCCTCCCCTCCAATTTGGGTGGTAGAGGATGGAATGAAAACGAATGTAAAATTTTACAATGTGATAAGACAATTATACTCTTATGACATTAAAATTAATGGCTAAGATATACTCTCATCCAACATGTAAGAATATTTATGTAACTTTATACATATTCACTTCACTTCTCTCTTTTTTATTAGAACTCCCAAACAAGTTAAAACAGATTTACTTCCGTTCCCCCTACTAAACTCCCAAACAACATTTTATCTTTTTTCACCTACATTCCCTACCTTTCATTTCCATTATTTAACTTTCCATCCCTTCCCTTATGGTGTGTTTGGCTTTCAATGGGGTTAAGGGAAGTTAAGAGAAACTAGGTGAGAGAATGGAAGGAAAGGGAGTTCCCTTCCCCTTGGTTACACCCCAATTTGGGGGTAACACATTTTATACTATTAGGGGGTGAACCAAGGGGAACTAGGGTGAATAACTTCACCTCCTAAATGTTCCCAAACAAGATGTTCCCAAACAAGGTGAATGGTTCCCTAACTTCCCTTCACCCTTATTCCCCTCAATCCAAACAAGCCCTTAGTAAACTCCCAAACAAAGCATAAGAGTAGAAGAGGGGTTTCTGCAATTTAACCTTTCCTTCCACATTCTCAACTCCTAACAAAGTACAAGTTGACGTTAGGGTTTGATTTGAGGGACTAATGCCGTTTTAACAAAAAACAAAAACAATAGTTCAAAGGCTTTCTAGAGAAGCAATGTAAAGTTTAAGGGCTTAATTGACTATGAGCTCCCAAACTGAAAAATGGCTGCAGCATTTTGCTACCTCGACATCTCAGTTAGTAGGATCATTAGAACCATGAATCTCAAAAGAATTGAGACTTGGAGAGGGCGTTCTCTGCAATTTCACCTTTTTTTTTTGCCGATTCCCTAATTCTAACGAGCGGCTGCAGCGTTTTGCTACCTCGCCGTACAAGTTAGGGTTAGGGTTTGTAGCATCACAGAGAGAGGGGATTGCACATTTTACCGACGAAGGAGGAAGCGGCGGTCGCCGGAGCTCGAATCGCCGGTGGCTCTAGCCTCGATCTCAACGTCATGCGTCGCTCTCATCGCTTTCCTCTGTAAATTGCTGACCCATTCAGTAATTTAGTCGTCTTGTGCCATCAAAATCTAACTTGGAGGCGTTTTCTTCGTGATAGGGACAGGCACCGAAGTGAAAGTGATTAGTAAACTGTTTTAGACTGACATGTGGGCCATAACCGGGTAAGGCCAAAGTTCAGAAAACCTCGTATACTTTTGATGATCAATCAGATAAGGTCATAACTTGAAAAATCATCTTTCACTTTAAGGTTTTCATCGAAAAACCCCTTAAAAGCACTAATTGCATTATTCACATGGATGGGTAAATTTACAAAGAGGGGAATTTTTATCGATCTTTTTATTTAATCTAGCAAAAACTAAGCTAATTCTTTTATGGTGAGGGATGTTTTGGTCTTTCCAAATCAAATAATTGTCATATAATAAATTAGACTCAATGATATTAGTTCTGAGCAGTTAAGTGAGAAAAGTTTATAGGATTAAATCAAAGAATTGAAGTTAAGAAATATTATCAGTTGAGAAAGATTATCTACAATACCCTAAATTTGACGAAAATTTACTCAGTTTCAAGTCAACAATTTTCGTGACCAAAGGCCCTGGTTCGAGGTTTGTCACCCATGTCCCTTTAGTGTCCTACTAACTTGGTGGCTGGATGGGGTAGGGAACCCAGTTCACCCATGGTTTATTGGTCAGGGTGGGGGGCTCGAACTCATGTCTTGGCTCGAGAATCCTTCTGCCTTACTAGGTTTCCCTCGTATAAAAAAAAAGTTGAGGGGTTTTTTTGACATTGCCCCCAATAGCTAAGAGGGATTATTCTAAAATTAACTTAAAACGCAACTTAAGACACATGTGACTTCAATCTTATAAAAATAAATTTCATAGCAAGTATATCACTCTATGCACTGATTTGGGTTATATATCTTAAAATTTATCCTATACATCAACTCTGAAAATCTTTATTTGCTACAAGAATCTCTAAGAGAAATTTAATCTTTGTTTGTGAAGGGTATGTAATCCTTTTGATTCACCTTGTTTTTTATGATTTGTAATAAACTATTTGACACAATAAATTAAATTGTTCATTTTTATAGTTTTCACCTTTTTATAAGTTTATGAAGCACGTAGCTTGGGTATGAGTATTGTTGCGAATAATGGATTTTTATAACTCTCAACCTAAAATTTTGAATGTTGTTTGACATTGGATAAATTTGAATTATTTGATAAAATACAATCCATAGTGCATAATATGTATAAATCATTCTCATATTATATTTTATAATTTTCTGAAACTAGAGAGTAATCGTTTTGACAAATCAATTAATTAGTTGGGAAGATGTAAAAAGACTACATATCAGATTTTGAAATTGATCATATAATTTATGTTTTCTTTATTGATTGAATTTGCACATTCCGACGAAGAAAATTCTAGAAAAAAGTTTTTGAATATCTATATTACTTGGTCGTTGGATAAACAACAAGTGAAAGTGATTTCTTTATAGTTAAACGAAATCCTATATGACTAGATAAAACCTACCATTTTACTTTGATGAATTCAAGAATTTATTTTTATAATTAATAATAATAGTTTTTTATATTGGTCCCTTATATTATTAATATTTTTTAAATTATTAAATTGCTCTTAAGTCATTAATATTTTAAGACTTTTTTCTGTAGAAGGCAAAATGTTAAAACCAACAATATATTTTACATGGAAATATTCAAAAATTTTAATATATTATGATAATCATAACCTTTTTTAAATAATATAGATATTTGACCACGTGTAGTGCGCGTACATTTCACCAAGTATATATATAGATATAGGGAAAAGTGTTCCTAAGGTGACGCCTTAGATAATCATATAAGGACGCGATCTAAAATCACATGATTGAGCTACATTGTGGATGATCCGCTCTATTGAACTTGAACTACATATTCTAAAACCTCAACACACCAAGTTTAGGGTGAACTCATCGTCGTTTGACCCTCCGTCGAGCCGTGTGAAAAGTTATATTCATTCGAAACCATTAAAATTGATACGAGTGGATGAATGGTACTGATGACAGATTTACTCCAAACTTGGTGTGTTAGGGTTTTAGAATATGTAGATCAAGTTCAACGGAGCAGATCATCCATAATATAGCTCAATTATGTGATTTTAGACCGCGTCCTTAGATGATTATCTAAGGCGCCACCTTAAGAACGTTTCTCCCATATATATACTAGTGTGAACACCGTGCAAAGCACAACATATTTTTTCCCGCTACAATAATCCCGGTTTTAACTGCTACAGTATTTTTTTGAAATTTTGAATTGTTATAGTATCCCGCTTTGCTACAGTAATATTTTTCAAAAACCCACAACACCCAGCTTCATGTTTTCTACAGTAAATGTTACTGTACCATTCACTGTAGCGTGAACAGTAAATATTAGGTTATCCCATTTGTATAGAGGAGTATACATACATACATACAACGTACGTACGTTGTATGTATGTGTGTGTTTGTGTGTGTGTGTTTGTGTGTGTGTGTGTGTATACTTTATAAGAGGGAGTTCATGGAAAACTTTACCTACCCTAAATTACCCTTCAACAAATTTAAATATACCAACGTTATCCCTCTACATTCAATGACATGTTAAAGTGGAATTAGTTAATGTGTGCAGTAATAAATAATTTATGAAATTATTTAATAAATTATTAAATATTGATTATCTAATAAATTAATTTAATAAATTAATAAATTATAATAAATAATAAAACTCGCACGAGTTTGGCGTCGACAGTTTCAATCCCACGAGTTTAGTGCTTTTGAGGAGATTTATTCGTATAACACCTTCTTTGTTTTTATATTTATATAATAAATAAATATATGTCTAAAATGGTTCCATCTCCTTTACATTTTGAGAGGGATCCACAAAAGGGTCGGCTGCTATTCTTTTCACTTCTCCTTCCATTGTTTCTCCTCTCTTTAGAAATCAAAAGCCCTAGAATCTCCCCGTCGATTACGCCTTCTCTCCGGTAACGCTTCTCCTCAGCCAGCGTCGTCCCACGATCTTAAGCCATCAATTGCCCAAGATGATTACTATTATCATCATCATCAACGCAACGCCGCCGTCATCTCCTCAGTTCTCACATTTGCCATCATCTATCTCTCATCGGCCTGCAGCTTTGGAGTTTGTCATTGAAAAACATTTTATTCTCCTTTATCAAGGTACTATCTCCCTTTCTCCTCTCTTTTAATTGTCGACTTGTGAGGTCAAAGTACAATTAAAATCGATTTTGTTTGACTTTACCGACACTCAGCTTGCAAAAGTGCACTCAGAGACGAAAGCTCTGAGCTTTCAGCACAACTGCGCTTCTCTTTGTGCTATGATGCTTTATTATGCCCAAAATGGAAAAATTTCCTATGCCCAAGCTTTATGGGGTGAGATCATAAGTAGTTCATATAAGCCCAGCATTGAAATTGTTTCCGCCCTTATGGAAGCTTATGCAAAGTTTGGGGAATTTGATGAGATTGTTAGAATTGTGCTGGAATCCTTTATCCATATTAACACTTCTATAATAACACATATATCTGTGCTATACTAAATTATACAATTATTACTCTATAATAATATGTTGTACGGGTAATATAAGCTCTGTTTATGTCACTACTGCAAACCCATCTTCATTGTGCTTTGCATAAATCAAGAAAGCTCCATCAATTGAAAACACAAAAAAGATATGACCCAGTCTTACAAATTCAAAGAAATTAAGAGCAAAACAAAGTCCTAAAATAAGATAGGAAATTCAAATGAAGGTTAAATTAATTGAATCCAGTCTTTAACGGAGAAACCGCAAACAAAATCTACTTAAAACCACTATAGTAGGATCGTTGCATGAAATTTAATTCTTGCATTTGAATTTAGTTTATTTTCTTACACTACAATTAGTTTTTATGGCAATTGATATTTTTCTAATTTTTCCTTTTATGTTATAGGAATAAGTATTTGGAGGTTGTTGATTCTCCCATCTATTCAGGTAAATATTAATGTTTTAAAAAAAATAAAGTCGGTGTATTGGATTATATATTTATTGATTGAATTGAAATAGAAAACAAAAATTATTTTTTGGTATGCATGCTTTTATTTAGTTTAAATATATGTTAAATGTTAAACTTTCAATTCTAAAGAGATGTTCTTAGCATCCTCAAGGCATCGTCATTTACTACTTGGGTGTTGGATGATTTATTCTTAGGCTTGAATTCAAAACAGATCTAATTATAAAGTCTGTCAATATAGTTTATAGTGCTTATTGTAGAAATGTAGAATTATATTGTATTGCTTTTCTTTAGAAACTTATGTACTTTATTTATATTTATATGTTTTTTCATGTTTTATGATATAAACCTTTATATCATAGAAAACTAATTGATATAATTCGGAAGCGTATTTTTGATTCTAGCAGATGGAATTTCATTGGTCTAATTTTTGGCTGCCCGATATATATTTATTGTATTTACTTTCTAAATTAAATAAAGATGGAGATAATATCGAGCAAGTCCTTACATTTATTTTTGGCTATAGAGGAGCCGTATGAAGCCGAGGTTACTCATCCTTCCTCCGATTTTCTTACATTTTTATTGGTTCCAACTTTGCAGAAACTGGCAATGTATCTTTTATTTTCGTTTTCCTTTTCTGATTCTCTTTGTTCCCTTTCTCAGTGACCAAACACAAAAGGTGGTTCTTCTCATCTACTCATTTCATTTTCATTCTTTCCCTTAATTAGGACCAAATATAGCCTGAAGGATATTTGGATTTCTCATCTAATAAGGGGAAGGGCATCATAGAAACCAACATGTTATTAGAGTTGGCTTGCAAGATCCTTTCTATAATTGAACTATAAACCTTCTAGAAAGTTTTTAATATTTCTGTGTATTATTACAGTAGACTATTGAAGGTTTGATTTCCAAAATAAGCAATTCTTCCACTTGTCTGGTTTTTTGTAACTCAGGCAGCCTAAACGTTTAAATTCTTACCTTCATTGCATTACCACTTAAGTGTAGTTACTTTTTGACTTTTAATAGTTTTTAAAAATCATGATATTGTTTTTATAAATATGATCTTGGTAGTATCATTACACATTTTTCATGTCTATTTTGAGCTGTAGTTACTTTTAAGTGAACATCAACTACACCAAAAAAATGTTTCAAGTAAACACGTACATCCAACCAAGGAAGGTACTTTGCAACATGTCCTTGTTCAGCCCGTCCTACGTCGGATCATGTACTAACTTGAGCACTGAGTGGATGTGAAATGAAGCACTTAAACCTTAAGCTTCACCTTGTGCCATCCAATTGAGTTGAACAAGCTTGTTCTGTAACCCACATACAAGCTCCACACAAAGCTTTAGTCTTAGCTTCAATGTCTCAGTTTCACCTCAAACACTATTGATTCCAGCACGTCATGTTTAATCCTGAGCTCATTTCTTGCTCTAGCATATCAACTTGATTCAAGTATTCAACTCTTCTCTGTAGACCCATAGGCTTGTAGCCTTTTCCACTATGATCAAGTCTTTAACCTCACTTCAGAAAGTCTCAACCTCAATCGAGTCTTCACCTGTGCCTAAAGAAGTATAATAAATCCCTTATATTGTCATTGCCTCCAGAAAAATGCCTTACCACTTAGTATTTTCATACCCACAGAGAAGGCGTGAGCACTTATTTTGTGATACCATTTATTATTAGAATGAGCTTAGTAGCTTACTGTAGGTGCCATTTAAATTGATTTGAACTGAGAAAGCCAACTTAGAAACTTGGGTCAAATATTTTAGCCATCTGCGCACATTTCATTTCACCCATATGCAAATAAGTGAGGTTATTATTCCATGCTAACCTCTGACTTTTGAAATGCATGACACATAGTGACTGATTGGTTCATGGAAAAACTGCAATCGTATAGGTCAAATTTTCCCCAAGAAAAAAAGGTCAGTTACAACTGTAGGTGTTTATTTCACTGCAATTGCAGCCTTTTAGCAACTATAATTACAAAACTGGATCATTTTTGCAAACACAACCTGTAAATATATATTCAATGCTAAACTTTAATTTCTAAAAAGACGTTTTTAGCATTCTCAAGGCATCATCATTTATGTGCACTTTTCTAATACATTTTTATGTCTAGATTAAATACTTTTACATTTTTTCATATAAATGCAGATATTGTACTTGGTTTGATTTGCTCTGTTTTTCTAGGAAACATTTATGAGGTTGTGGGCGATTTAGGTTAGTGAATCAACTTTGTTCTCATTTCTATTTTGTGTTCATAGTGATGGAAACTATAATTACTTGTTTTATCTTCTTCTTTATTTAAATATTTATTATTATTATTATTACTAGCATATATTTGTGATTATTGCCACATGTATAGTGTATCAAATTTATCAAGAAAAAAAGTGCAACTACTATTGAACTTTAATTAAAACATAGTTATTCTCTCAAATTATATGCACTGTTATGCTTATGTTAAATTAAATCAATAATTTAATGCAATGAATTATCTTTTCCTTGTAGAAATTTACATTCTAACTCTTGGATTGCATAATCACTATACAGTTGCATAAGAGGACTTTCTTCAAAATGACTTCAAACCAAGGTTTGAATTGAATATAAATATATATTATTATTGCTTTATGTGTATATGTGTTTATTAATAATATATTTCATTATTTTTAACAGAAGAACACATTCTAATCCATGAGAGTAGAAAAATAAAATATAATCAGTTGAATGTTGATCAAAAGAGAACTTACATTCAGAAAGTCATTGATAATAATAGAAAGAGGAAAAGGAATGATTTTGCTAGCAGTAGTACCAATAGCAAGCGACAATGGAAGATTGATTTGTTCTGTGGTGCGCTACAACGAGAATATGAGCATGGAGGTTTGCATAGATTTATTTTTTAATTTAGTAAAATAATTACATAATTTTATATATAAAAATTTGTTTAATACTAAAAACTATTATTTTCTTTCTAGGGCAAATTAACCATGAACCAGTGTGTTCTTCATTACATAAACTACGCACTCCAAAGTCTTGTCCATTTTGTGGAGCTAAAAAGTTTGAACACGAGCCTCCAACATCTTGTTGCCACAATGGTAAAATCCACCTTGTTAGACCCTAGGGGGGGGGGTGTGATTACGGTCTTAAGCTAATCTAATCCGATTTTATGTCAATTAAAACTAATACAAATATATTCTTGCAAGATAGATATACAAGAGTTCTAAGCAAGGATAAACAATATGAATAAAGAGATATATCCTAGCAAAGAGGTAATATATGCAAGGATATATAAACTAACATAAGGGTAAAATAAACATAAACAAGATAAGAGTGATAGTGTAAATAAACAATGTAAACACATAATATGATCACGAAGTTCGGACCTTCCGTCCTACGTCTCCGCTCCTCACTCCCAGGGAGAAATCCACTATCACAACTGGGTTTTCTACGCTCACCCAAATAATGTTTATAACTCACAATGTCGGTTTTTAATGTTCACCGATCAACGTTCACAATCACTCACAATGTCGTTTTTTAACGCTCACCGATCAACGTTCACTCCTCACACTCGGTTTTCTAGCTCACCGAAAACTTTATAACACTAACAATGTAACAATAAATATGTTCTCTATAATAGATGAGAACTCAATGAAAGCTCATACTCAATTGTTACAAATCTCATCAACCCAAATATATTATGTATGAAAATACAATAAGCTCAAGTGGGTGTGTGTAACAATGAGTGAAATCAAATCAAAACTAAACTCAAAATAAAACTAGCTTTAATAAGATGATAATCAAACAAATAGATATAAAGCTAGAAATAAAGTTTAGAAAACTTCTCAATAGATCAAGAGGTAGAGGAGAAAGGTTGGATGCTCAAACACCAATGGTTGATCTCCTCAAGCTCTTGTGAAATTGATATCACAAAACAAACTCTTAATTTGCTTAAAAGCTTTTTAAACAAAACTTAAACCAAACACAAACCCCTGTTAAAACTTGTTTAAAACACTCTCTTATTCTCCATGAAAGATGAGAGCAAATAGGGTATATATAGCCTCCCAAAATCTCAGCCAAAACCCCAAAGGAAAAGACCAAAAAGCCTAAGAATCAGAAATCTGATTCTGTACCAAAACTAGCCGTTGAGCGATCGTCGATCGATCGTGGAAAACTCGCGGTCGACCGCGGACAACAAAAATGCTAGGGTTTGGCTCGGACATCAGACGGTCGACCGTGACGGTCAACCGCGAAACTCTCTGGACTGCATCCGGTCGACCGTCACGGTCGACCGTGAGCTATCAAGAAACATACTGAGTCTCTGGACTCAGGGACGGTCGACCGTGGCGGTCGACCGTGGCGGTTGACCGCAAACAAATATATGCAATTTGACAGGTTTGAAACAGTTTTCTGATTTTAAAACCCTATTTAAAAATATCAAATAAATTCCAAAAAATATAAAACTTTGGGAAATGATTGTAGACATGATAATAAACATGTTATAAAAACTGGTTTCCAAAAAGGACCTCCCAAATAAAAATATCATTATTTTGTAAAATAGTCCAAAACATGAAAAATGTAAACATATGAGTTTTAACATTTTAGCTTAACCATGTTCGCGGGGAAAACCGTTGCTTTCTTCACTGATTTCATTGCACTCTCAGTAATAGTTTATCGATTACAAAGATCCGGTCTTTTTATAAGATCTGGTTACAATGAAAATCAAATAAAAAGAAATGAAAATTATAACTTTTTATCCTTGTTTGTCGAACAAATCACGAGCTCCTGTTTTGCGGTCGCTCGCTTGCGTGGGTTCTTCGCCTGCGCCGGGTTTATCCGTGGACCACCGCGAGATCTAGATTCGGTCGGATCTACGCAGTACGACGGGTATTGTTTCACCAAGGAAATAATAGCCGGGGGGGATTAGTTCACCAAGGAAATAATCGCCCAAATCTCGGGATCAAAGACCAAGCTTTGATCCGGAGTACGCCTGCGTAGATCTGAGATCCGGTCCTCTTGAACTCTTGCCTTATTTGGCGTTGACGATCGCCGAGCACCAGATCTGGAAGAGCGAGTCTTCAAAGTCCCAAAGCTTGGATCTTTTTTTAGATCTGAGTCTTGAATCCAACAGAGCTTCGCCTCCAAAAAATCCAACCTTTGAAAATGAACATAGCCCCTCCTATGTGACGCCCCTGGGTTCACACAAGGCTGCAGTCCGAGGTGAAACCAGGAATGTCAAACCTGCCATGCACCACACCGTGCAATAACACGTTTCACCATCACAATTACTATCTCTCCAGTGGAATCAACAACAGGTGTAGGTACAAAGCAAGTAAAAGGTAAATCAACAATACCGGATGAAATGACAAAACATAACACACCTCATCAACTAAATAAACTGAAGTACTTAGTCAAGTCTGAAATGAATAAACTGGAGTTCTTAACAAGTCTCAAATACATTAAGTCTGAGTAAAAGAAATAAGGCACCCCGCCTTTACAACTTCTAGAATAAACTCTCAAATGTCTAAACCAAAAAGTCTACAGTGGAGCTCAAAATAAAATATATCTAACACTAAAGTGCATCGCTATCACCCTGCGACTCTCCGGGCTCCTGGCTCGTTACCTGAAAGGGGGAGGGACAACGAGCGTCAAAGCGCTAGCGAGTAACATCACAACCAACCCCAAGGGAAAAGGGCTCGTTGTATATGAAAATACAGATAATATATATATGATCTAAAATCATTAATCTTACAAAAGAGAGTTTTAGTATTTAGAAATTTACAACACGAGAATAGGTACGTCGAGCGAAATAATCCAAACAAGGAAACCCTCATGTATATACCTTGTATCCCAAATTGTAAATCCCTAAACACCAAACCCGAGGCCCTAGTACAGAAACAATAATAAAAGAATTACAACAAAATCTCAGAGCATGAAAACAGTGTCATATCATAGCCTACACGAGTATCATGTAATAATGGCATAGACTACATAAGTGTCTTGTCATAAACTCCAATGAGCAAGTCTTATATAGGGTTAAGAAGTAAGTCCGATACAGGAACTAAGTACCGTGGTTTCCAAACACATAGGGTAAGTGACAAGTGTCCAACACGAGGACTGTAGTGGAATATTGTCCAACACGAGGACTTTAAGGGATTATAGTCCAACACGAGGACTTCAGGGATTTTAGTCCAACGGGAGGACTTTAGGGATTATAGTCCAACACGAGGACTTCAGGGATTTTAGTCCAACGCGAGGACTTTAGGGATTATAGTCCAACACGAGGACTTTAGGGATCATAGTCCAACACGAGGACTTTAGGGATCATAGTCCAACGCAAGGACTGTGGAAAATAGTAAAAACTCGTTACAATGCATGTAGTAAAATCTACTTATCAATATCGTAACCAAATTAGCGGATATATCCCAAATTTATACCCTCAGGTCATCTATCATGTATGGACACATAGTGGGGCTAATAACCAGGGTCAGATATTCCAAACAAACCCCCGAATAGGAGTAAAAATCCTCAAATACAACAGAACTGGAAATCTGCAACAGAGGGGTCGGCGGTCGACCGGTCCGGTCGACCGGATCCTGATACAAAAATCTGGCGGTCGTCCGCTTGGCATTTCGGTCGACCGACCAGACTTCGCGGTCGACCGAATGATTGTCACGGTCGACCGAAAAGATGTCGCGGTCGACCGATATGATGTCGCGGTCGACCGATATGATGTCGCGGTCGACCGGAGCCTTGACACGAGCTCAGCGGTCGACCGATCCGGTCGACCGCCAAGCGAACAGAAACCCAGGTTGGGGTTTCTGTCAGCTTGAAACCTGGAACAAGATTGTTAAACCAAAACCCAGATTTTTGTGAAGTGTTATAGATCAGTAAAAATGCGATTTATAACCTTTAAAACTTTGCCACCAAGATCCCATAAATGAATAAACATGATTTAAATCACCGCTAACAATAAAAACAGGGTTTTTAATATTTTCAGATCTAGATCTGTTAACAGAAAACGTTGGTGAGTTTTTAAAACAGGTAAAATCCCAAATCCATATTCCTATGCCATAATAATCCATTAGTTATTCAAAAATACGAATTTGGCTCAATGAAATCCAACAAAACTCAGTTCTTAACATTTAAACTAAAAGGGGGTGGGGGTTGGGCGAGAAATTACTCGCCTTGGTTGATGCTAAAACTCCCGCTGAGGATCTCCTTCTACCTGATCTGCAAACTCCCAAAGCAGCTCCTCCAGATTTCCCCAAGATCACCAGGTCCAAAATAGGGTTTTGAGAGGGAAGAGGAAAAGGGGGCTAGGGTTTACGTCTGAGGTGGTGAGAGCTCTCTTGGGTTGAGTTGGTATAAATACCAACTCCCCAACCCGACCCGAAACCCAATAGCCCAACAACTAAAACTCGAAACCAAAACCTGTAAAAACTCTCTGATCGCTGATCGGTCGACCGCGCCGGTCGACCGCGTCGGTCGACCGATCAGCACAAAAATGCCTGCTGATGGCATTTTACATGCTGATCATATTTCACTCGATTTCTCTCACTTATATACACCCGTTGGGTTCCCAAACACTGATAAAATCATTCATCTGATATACATATGCATATATTTATGATTATTCATCATACGGGAATTATTTACTATCAATAATTCACACATATATATTATAGAAATTTTTCGGGGTTTTACATTCTTCCCTCCTTAAAAGAATTTCGTCCTCGAAATTCGGAAATCATACGAACTTGCAATATGAACTCTTATATAACCTTATAGAGATCTTTACACTTAACGATCTAAAATGATAATATTCTCGCTCAAATCCTAATCTAGTGGAACTAGTACATCGGGTGAAAAATCCAAACAAGGAACCCCCCATACATATACCATGTGTTCCAAAAGATAAAGAATTAAGCGAAAGTATTCTCATTATAGTGTTAAATGTAAACATAACCAAGGGTATGCACATAAGTTAAGACATGAAATCAAAACAAAAATTTATTTACCTGTTCAACCAAGTGTGGGTAGTCACGACGCAGGTCCTCTTCGCGCTCCCAATAAATCTCCTCAATGCCTCCTCGGTTCCTCTGAACTTTTACCAAGGGAATTACCTTGTTCCTAAGCCTCTTGTCCTCTCTGGTAAGAATACAAATCGGAATCTCAATAGTAGTCAAATCATTCTGAAGTTCGATCTCTGGTGCATCCAATACTCGCTGCTGCTCCTCATCATGCAAGTGCTTCTTGAGCATAGAAATATGGAACACGTTGTGTATACTAGACATAGATGCGGGGAGATCTAGTCTGTAAGACACGACTCCAATGCGCTCTAGAATCTGGAAAGGTCCAATATATCTCGGTGCAAGCTTCCCTCGCCGCCCGAATCGCTGCACGCCTTTCATAGGCGATCCCTTAAGCATGACTAAATCTCCAATCTGAAACTCTAGGGGTCTCCGCCTCTTATCTGCATAGCTCTTCTGCCGGATCTGAGTGGCTAGAATCCGCTCCCTGATCAAGGCTACCTTCTCAGTAGTCTGCCTCACTATCTCTGGCCCAAGCATCAAGCTGTCCTTCGGCTCGGCCCAACATATCGGTGATCTACAAGGTCTCCCATACAATGCTTCATACGGGGCCATACCGATCGTCGCTTGATAACTATTGTTATAAGAGAACTCTACCAGTGGAATATGATCCTCCCAACTGCCTTGGAAGTCAATGACACATGCCCGCAACATGTCCTCTAACACCTGATTCACCCTCTCCGTCTGGCCATCCGTCTGGGAGTGGAATACACTGCTATAAGATAGTGTGCTGCCAAATGAGTCCTGGAAACTCCTCCAAAAATGTGAAGTGAACACCGATCCTCGATCCGACACGATCGTGTCTGGTACACCGTGAAGTCGAACTACCTCCCGAATGAAGATCCTCGCATAAGTCTCAGCTGTATAAGTGGTCCTCACCGGGATGAAATGGGCTGACTTCGTCAACCGGTCCACTATCACCCAAACTGAATCATTTTTCTTCTTCGACTTCGGCAACCCCACAATAAAATCCATAGAGATGTCTGCCCACTTCCACTCTGGAATGGGTAAAGGCTGAAGTGTCCCCGCCGGTCTCTGATGCTCTGCCTTCACCTGCTGACAGGTAAAACATCTAGCCACATAATCTGCAATCTCTCTCCGCATACCACTCCACTAGAATCGCCTCTTCAGGTCCTTGTACATCTTGGTAGTCCCTGGATGTACTGTGTATCGAGTACGGTGTGCCTCATCAAATAAATCTTTCTTCAGCTCTACACTGGCTGGCATAACCAATCTACCTTTCATCCGTAGACCTCCATCCTCTCCAATGGTCCAATCAGTCTTAGGCTCTTTGGAAATCTCCCCCTTACGGGTTTGAATCCAAGAGTCCCCCAACTGAGCTCTGACAACTCTATCACTCCAAGATGGCTGCACTGACATAGCTCCCAAGAATGCACTGTTTCCTCCAATCTCGGGTATAAAATCAAACTGGCTTAGAGTGGTAAGGTCTTTATACAATGAGCATCTTAAAGCCGCAACTCGATGTCGACGCTTCCTGCTCAAAGCATCTGCTACGACGTCCGCCTTCCCTGGGTGATACTGGATCGCGAACTCGTAGTCCTTGATAAACTCAATCCACCTCCTCTGCCTCTGATTGAGTTCCTTCTGAGAAAAGAGATACTTCAGACTCTGATGGTCTGTGAACACCTCAAACTGCACTCCATACAAGTAGTGCCTCCATGACTTTAGTGCAAACACCACTGCTGCTAACTCCAAGTCATGAGTGGGATAGTTCTGCTCATGCACCCTCAACTGCCGTGAGATATAGGCTACTACCCTCTGAGTCTGCATCAATACGCCTCCTAAGCCCGCCAATGATGCATCCGTATACACCACGAATGTCTTGTCGCTGCTCGGAATAGTCAGAACTGGCGCTGTAGTCAGCTTAGCCTTCAAAATATCAAAGGCCTTCTGGCACTCCATGCTCCATATGAACTGTACCCCCTTCTTCGTAAGGTGCGTAATCGGCGTCGCAATCTTCGAGAAGTCCTGAATGAACTTCCTATAATATCCAGCTAAACCCAAAAAGCTGCGGATCTCTGACACCGTCTTCGGTGGATCTCAATCAAGAACTGCCGGGACCTTAGCCGGGTCCACTGCTATACCCTCTCTACTGATGATGTGGCCAAGAAATCTGACTTCCGAAAGCCAAAACTCACACTTGCTGAACTTGGCATACAACTGGTGCTCCTGAAGGGTCCTCAACGCTATCCGTAGATGCTCCTCGTGATCTGCCTCCGATCTCGAGTAAATGAGAATATCGTCGATGAAGACGATCACAAACTGATCTAAGAAGGGACGGAAAACCCGGTTCATCAAATCTATGAATACCGCGGGTGCATTGGTCAATCCAAATGGCATGACCAAGAACTCGAAGGATCCATATCGAGTAAGAAAGGCGGTCTTGGGAATATCCATCTCCCGAACCCGCAACTGATGATAGCCAGAACGAAGATCAATCTTCGAGAAATACTGCGCTCCCTGCAACTGGTCAAACAAGTCATCAATCTTAGGTAGTGGGTACCTATTCCGGATAGTGACCTTGTGTAGGTGTAAACTTCTGATTTTCCCGGGAAAGGGGAGGGATTTCGTTTGTATTGATAAGAAAGCTTATTACAAACTAAATCAATCTGAATTACAACAGAAGCAGAGGGAATGCCCTCCTTGTTTATATTTGTGGGGACTTTGAGGTAGCTACAGGATGCTTCGCCCGGTGCTCGCGCCGGGTCTGCTTCCCTTGGACGGTTCGACCGAGATTGTTGAGGAGAGCTTCAGTACTCAGTAGAAGCTCTGGGTGAAGGAGTTCGAATCCTTTCGTTCCTTGGCGATCCTTGTTTGATCGATCTTTTTTTTGTTTTCCGATCGATCTCCTTTTTGGCTGCTGCTAGGAGCTTTTTTTTAAGTGGGAGGGGGACCGTTTGGTTGTCCCTTGAACCATGGGATGTGACCATACACTGTTCAAGGACATCCTATTGTCCCCTGTACAACAAACGGTTGTC
>BQKN01030036.1:0-18350 GCA_022839385.1 Asparagus kiusianus
TGCATATGTATATCTATACATATGTATGTATATGTATATGTACACACACACATACTAGGTGAATTGCATGCAATGCACGTGGTATAAATTTTTATATTTAGCTAAAATTGATAATTTAGTTTAGCATTTCCTCTAATTTGTTCATTGAATCCTTTTAAGCTAATTTGGAGTTTATATACATGTTTAAACAAACATATGATGGCCTAGTGAAGACCTAAAAGGAGCACCACTTTTTTGCAAAACTTATATCACTATTAAAATGATAATTGTATATTAAGACTTAGTTATATATTGACATGTAAGATTGATTCATTAATTTACGTTCAAGAACTTTTAGATTTTTATTTTTTAGTGTACAAAAGAATCCAAATAAAAATAGTTTATTACACATATTTCTAAATGAATATTTTCTCATAAATGAGGTATCAAATTGTTAACGTTTAGTATGTAGAAAGATCCTTTAACTCGGTTCCAAACCTTTTCAGAATGAATATTTTCTCATAAATGAGGCATCAAATTGCTAATGTTAGTATGTAGAAAGATCCTTTAACTCAGTTCCAAACCTTTTTAGTGGAAATATAAATAAAAGTGCAAATTTACAATCGATAGTTTTATCCCTCTTTATAATCGTTTTCGTTAAAAGTTGTCGTTTCTATTGCTTTCGAACCTGTTACACCATTCATCGATTACAAGTTCAAGTTGATCTTTTTATAAGATCTCCTTACAATGAGAAAAGTAAAGATTATAACTTCATGAAACAAAATACAGTAGTAGTTTTTCTCCTGTTGCTTTGTGTGGGATCTTTGCCTGTGCCGGTGATGCGTTAGTCTGTGGACCGTCGCGGATCAGATCCGATTGACAAGTGTAATTATGCTCTTGCTTCACGAAGAAAACAATCACAACAGTGACAATCATGACCAAGCGAGATTGTGGCTCTTCTCGAGATCAAAACCAGGTTTGATCCGGAGAAAAAAAGGGGAGAGAATCTCAAATCTTTTGAAGGCTTTTTCTTTATGAAAAAAGTTTGCCAAGATCTGCTAATTCTCCTCTGAAATTCATGGTTTACTGTTCAATTAGACAGCACCTCACCCTCAGATTTCAGATCCTCTCGAATAAAGATCACGGGCTTCTATTTATAGGCTTTTGTCGCCGTGTTTTCTGATAAGATTAAGTGTTTTGTCATCATCTGTAGTTGATAACCGCCCAGGTGCACTTAAGGATAGCTTCAGAGCAGTTGGGAAGATCCTGGGATGAAAGAATCATTAAAAAATATCGAAATCCGTGTTTTGGGAGGTTTGGGAGGCCCAATACATCATGGTGGCTCGGAGCTGTGCGAGCCACTATTTGGTGACTCGTATGGGTACGAGTCACCATTTGGTGACTCGCGCAGGTGTGAGTCACCATTTGGTGACTCGCATGCGTGCGAGCCACCATTTGGTGACTCGCATGCGTGCGAGCCTCCTGGCCTGATGTTGTGTGTTTTTGACCCTTTTGGCTATTTGTATCTCCTTCTGTTTGCTTGTTTTCCCCCTTTATGTGTGTTTCGTCACTTTATTGACTTATGCGCTTTACCAATTCACTTCATGCGCTCTACTGGCATCAGATAATCTTCTTTGACTTGGGTGATAATGTTCATCATGTTCTCTTTGTCTTGAGCTATGTATGGGAACCCATAGGCAATTTTTAACGCCTACAGATACTCCTTCCAAAGTGTTTCAGTCTCGTTTTTTTTTATAGAAGAGTCTAGAATACTTTGGATATGATAGGCCCAACCTTCAGTCGATATGACAGGACCTGTAATTGGTTCCAGTTCTCAGCTTCTTTAGTCTTCAATCTACTTAGTATTTTGTCGAATAGATGAAGTTCTTTTGGTATTGCGTTTATCATCTGACCACTGTTGAAGTCTTGAACTGAAACTAGTGTGTAATTTTCTAAACTTAGCTCGCGCCATCGAGTTGACTTTGAACTGTTTATCTTTGTCAGGAATTTATACCTGGATGTAGTTGAACTCCATAACTTCCCTTAGCTTTTTTTTGGTGAAGATATTGACGTGTTGATCGGTATTAACACAGTTTATACTTGTACATTAACTAAAGTTTTGTCGGGTTATCCTTAAGAATATCCTGAATGATATTTTGCAGAAATTTCCCGATAAGGGTAAGCAATAGTTTAGACTCATATACCTATTGGAGTAGGGATACAGGTCCCGTATGCATCAAAAATACTCGAAAATAGGTTAAAATACCCGTAAATTGGCCAAACAACTCATCATACGTGCGAGTCAGTAAATGGTGATTCACACATGTGCAAGTCACCATTTGGTGACTCGCATGGGTGCGAGTCAGCACATGAGTTCTCAGGTTGACTTCTTGATTTGGTTCGGTCTGGCTTGGCTTGGTTCAGGTGGTTCGAACTAGGTTTGGTTCGGTTCAGGCGGTTCGAACTGGGTTTGGTTCGGTTCAGTCCCAATTCGGGTTCCTTTTAAGCCCGACAGTCTGCCTTCATCGTCTTCTTTTTTCCCTTTCTTTCTCTTTGTCGTTTCAAATCTTTCTTCTAAGAACTCTTAAACTCTTTCTTCCAAGATCTTTTCCTCTTCAACATTCCTCTTCAAGCTTCCATTTTGAACAACAAACCCACCTCGAGATCTAGGGTTTGGCTTCTTCTTTGGCAACAAGCTTTGTTCTTCACGAATTTCAGGTAAGACCTCTTGTCCTCATTTCCTTTTCACTCAAATCTTCCTCTTTAGGTACTTGATTCATGGTCGAAACTCCTCCTAGGATTTTAGATTGAAACCCTTGATTGTGTTTTGGGGATTTTTGATTAAGGCTTTGAGATGACTGAAACTTTAGATTGTTCTTGAAACCTCTTAGTCTTGAAACATCCCTAATTCTGGAATGTAAACCTTGTTCTTGGTTGTGTGTGGACTTATTATTCGTCCTTTGGTTCTATTCTTGAACATGAATTGAAGCTCTTGTCTTGGTTGGATAAGGGGATTAAATTGACCCTATGGCTCAATTGCATGTGCATGAGGCGTTTGACTTGTTCTTGGTTATTGCTCGCGTCCACCTTCCCATTTGATGTGTAGTCGTGCACGAGAATCAAATTTATAGGCACGTCGAGCTTTCTTGTTTGGCCACGTGCATGACTCGAACCGAAATTTTGAGATATTTGGCTTAATTTGTTGCACGAGTTGTCGTGGGTTAAAACTGAGTCTGCATTAGGACCACTATGTAGATTTCATCGGATTTTTAACCGACAAATCCTATTTCATAGAAAAAGTGCACTTTTCTTTTTGTACTAGTCTGATACTTCCCAACTTCTGACGTAATTGAATTGTTAACTCTTTTTGCAGATATGTCGCCTAAGAGATCCCGTGTCGCTCGAGGTCGCTCGGCGATTCAGTCGCCCGAGCCGGTGCTGTTTAGTTGCACATGTATAATTTTATCGCCTCTTTTATTCATGAATTCGATATTAACATATCGTACTATATATCACATCATGCTTTGTTCTCCTTGGTGAGGCAATTGGGAAGAGCCGTCACTCTCCTTTGTGGGAGTGGACACTTCATAAGACGTGTTTTGCTTGGTCAAAACATGTCTGAATTAACTTAGGGTGATTTCCTGTCACGCTATATCCCAGAGGGCGGGTATATTATCGCATTATTCGCGTGATGATATATTCTATGCTCTGTGTGTATAGTGTAACTCTTAATCGTCTCGCCTAGTTAATAAGCCTCTTTCATTTCCCTTTAAAAATTCATCATGAATATATATCCTATATGATATCCCCACTTTGCTCTTATTTGTAAGGTAATTGGGAAGAGTCGTCAACCTCCTTCACGAGGGTGGACGCTTCACAAGACGTGTTTTGCTTGGTCAAAACACGTTTTAAGGCATATGGGGGCGATCTCATGTTGTGTCGCGTTACGTGGGCTAGGGTATGTTATCGCATTATTCATGCGGTAATATGCCTTGTCCTTTACGTGCACAATGTGATTGAGATTGTCTCGCGATTTATAAGGTTGTAACTCTATCTTGTAGTTCATGAGATGAGTTCAATGCTTATACTACCTAAACATAGGTATTGATGATTGTATCTAATAATCACACATTGTTTACCTTAGTTGAGTTTCCCTTGAAGGCGTTTAATGCTCACGCGGTAGAAGGTCATTGTAGTGAGGCTTACTCCTATACTGATGAGCCAATTCCTGTACTGGTGGTTACCCAATTTGCTCCGAGCGCACCGGAAGAACTCCCGCTGCTAATACGGAAGGGGGAGAGTCGCAATTTAAGGTAACTTATTACAGACGTGCCTCTAGTGAAAGACCCGATCTCTACACATCCATTGAGGAAACCAGACTATTTGTTTGGCGACTCTGTAGAAGATCCAGCTACTGCATCTCTCAGAGTCGAACAATGGCTGCATTATGATGACAGTGGTCACTTATATCTCCCTCTGATTCCTCATCATCATTCGCTTACTGAGCTACAGTGCTAAGCCGTCCCACGAGAAATGTCATGGGTGTTAACAGAGGAGCATGACCATGTTCATTGCAGCTACATTACCCATGGGGCGATTCCCAGATCAAGTGATTGCAATCGGATAACAGGGCTACATCCGGGAGTCCTGGAATTGAATGATCCCCCCAGAGGTGAGGTTTTTACCATTTCCAACACTATAAAGAATCGACTTGCGAGTTTGGGTCGAGAGCTACCAGCAACTGGTCATTGGTGTTTTGGTTGGGTGCATTCATCAGATAAGCTTTGGTGGGCTCGTTTGAGCAACTATATCTTAAGTCGGTTCGATGAGGAGTTGAAGGCTAGTGGTTTGTATACAGCTATTCATATCACCACTTATGGGCTACCAATCAACGTTCCTCACTTCCTGGCGCTGTTGGAGCTTTACAACCCCGACACCAACATTTTTTTGACTAAGTATGGTGAGCTGGGGTTGGCACTGCACGAGATGCACAAGGTTTCCGATTTTCCTGATGGGCAATATGATCTATCAAGAATACTTCCCTTCTAATTTGGAGCTGTAGCAGTTAAGGTCGCGGACGGCCAACCGTTACAATACTCTGTGGGATCTCACCTGCTACTATCATATAGCTTTGGCAGGTGTTGACCCATTATCAAAGAAGCCGCGATCGCAGATCAGTTTGAAGAAATTTGCGAATTATCTGTTCAAGAACATAGACGGTAGCTCGGGCGAAGCGATACATGAGTTGACGCCGCTGACCCCCTCAGAAGTTAACGAGCTAATCAAAAAGTCCAACGTCCAGTCTTACACCACAGCTGGCGTTGAAGAAGATTTTGCCGCTGGAACCAAGTTCCAAACATTTTTGTGGCAAGCGGTGAAACTGATCCGACCTATCATGTTGCTTGCCGGCTACCTTACCATCTAATTAAAGAAGTGCGTGGTGTCGTACCAATCTACCAATGTGTTGCCTCTAGAAGTTCTTTATCCTGTAGTTCTGCTTGCTCATCGAAAAAATCTATCTCTTCTTTCGACAATGATTGTGGATATTCATAGAAGGCTTCGTCATATGGTGAAGATGTTCACTCAAGGGGAGGGTAAACCATCAGCTCAAATCCCTCTCACCAAGGTGGAACTTCCCTACACCTACTTGATGGCTTGGCTCGTCCTCCACCATTCGGATATGATGTCGGCCCTAACTTTCGTAGACTCATCCGTTCCTTTTCTCCAATTAATAGGAAGCTGTAAATGGAAAGGACGAGGGTTCATGGAGATTAAGAGGCAACTTCAAAACAATAAGTACTGGGTCTTCCCTACTTACTTCTCGCGATTTTTAGGTCAATATGGCGATTCACTGGTCGATACAGAGGCGTCGGGTACGGGTCAGACTTCCCTTGATTATGGTTGCTTCGATTGGTTGATCAATATCCGACCGAGCTACTTGATCTTCCGGGTGCAGAACCGCTGCTATATAGAGCCATACTTGCCGTGTCGGTTCGCACACCAATTCGGGTATGGTCAGATTTATATTAGGAGTCCGAATCGATAGCTTCGGACTCATGGTGGATTGATAGATAGGGCCAGGGCATGGCTGTGGAGTATAACCAACTGCACTGGTGCCAAGTTCAAACTCCCCGATATTGAGCACAAATTAGAAATGACTTTCCTACAATATCGATGGCTTTTGGCGGCAAACAAGTCTGTGCTCATGTGACCAAACGCAGAGTTAGCGTTCGAAGAAGCAGCTTGGATTGCCACTCAGATGGTGTACGAGGCTGAGTTTCAAAAAGAAGAGGAAAAGAACGTGCGGGTCCTTCTGGCCAGGAGAGGCAGAAGGAAGCCATATTTCCTCCCGATGCTGAGATCCTGATATTGCGAGTGGCCAAGAGGCCAGAGTCAGCAATGACGAAGAAGAGCTGAGAACAGGTCTGTCGGATCCTCTCTCCTTAGAATTAATTGAGTTAGCAATAGCTGATCGAGCTCGCCATTCGAAATTATCTAAATCTTCGTCGGCTCCGAAGAAGCCGAGGATGCAAGTTTTATTCACTTATCCTAACAAGATGTCAGTTGAACTCCCAGGTGTGGCTTCCGAGGAGGAGGAAGAAGAAGAGCCTCAACTTGTACGTCGGACAAGATCTCAGCCTACAACTCAAGTCACTTTAGGGCTAGAGTCACATTCTAAATTGGTTCATGAACGAGTCATTAATCCGGAGGAGGCTCCCCCTGGTAAGCGTAAAAAGTTAGCTTCCAAGCGACATAGTGGACTCCCAGCTTCGAAAATGAGGCCTACCACTGACATACCTATCGGTGGAGAAGTTAATGTTTCAACTCTTTATGATCCTTTGACTGTTTCATTTATTAATTCCTAGACTTAGTCATTACTGTGTCTCAGGAGGTCGTGAAGAAGGTGAAGAGGAATATGATCCTCTTTCTCCCATATTTGATGATTTTGAAAGATCTGACTTCTCCTGACCAATAGATGAGGTTATGGCCGAGGAACCTACAGGTGTTGAGCAGGCACAAATGTTAAAGCTGTTGTGGACTCTGGCGCCGGACCTGATACAGGTAAAAGGGTTGGAGATCTAGGTACATCTAACATCGGCGATAGGTCTTTTATTTGGAGGGAACTGAACGATTCAGAATATGTATCTCCGCTAATCATTTGTATGCTTCTTACCCTCTTAGAAAAATTGCAAGAAGCGGTCCTGAGTAATAAGGCTGTGGAACCCAGCACATCTACTGAAGGTGAATTTCACTTCTTCTTATTGCGCATTCTCGACTTTTCCTCTTTCTACTTTAATACTTTGATTCTTTGTAGGTGTTTCAGTGGGGAATCTAGGCGAGGAGGGAGCCTTCCGTGATGCGACCCTCGGAGAAACGGGTGTACCCTCACCCGATCAGCTTCCCATATCTTTAGACTCTGACGACAGGCTTTTTGAAGATATGTTGCCTGAACAAGCCCAACGTGAGGCTACCAAACTGATGAACACAGCTAATTCGCCTGCTAGTATGATTTTTATTCACATGTTACATATTCATTTGTCAGTTTCCATTTAACCATAGGAGAGTTCTAATCGTAGGACAAGTCGCTAAGACTGATAGAGCTACTCTTGTTGGAGGTTTTGATGAATCCGAGGGTCTCGATTTCTTGCTGTTAGCAAGGATTGTTATCAATGCTCGGTCATCAGCTCCTAAGATGCAACTCCTAATTCCTTCGGAGATGCTAGATACAACGAGTGTTGCAACTATTGGGGGGAACCTAACTGAACAAACCATGAGACCAACCAAAGAAGTTAGTACTTCAATGGCTGCTATGCCTACCGTGCTTCCTGTGACTCATGAAGTCGGGCGAACGGAACCGGATGTGGTGCATTTAGCTGAAGCAAGCTCCACAGGCATTGGTAAATTTTGCATCATGTCTTGACTTAGAATTGTTTCATACTTTGGAATATTCATCTCTTCTCTTTCTTATAGGGTTGTCGTCCTAACTCCGGGATATGGTTAAGGCATTATTGTCGAATGATGATACGGAAAAACTCATCCGTTGTTTGGAGGTCAGCCACATTTTCAATTTCGCGGGGTCACTGATCGACAAACTTTTACAGAAAGGGCTACCTTTCCATCAATTCCGACCTTTTCTCGAGTGCAAAATAGCCTCAGTGAGGGATGATGGCTCGCCAAGAATTGCAGATGCCTTAACTGATGACCTAAAATGGTTAGAGCACGAATTTGAAAAGCTACAAGAGCTCCGTTCCATTGGTGCTCCTGGTTATATTGCTGTTCAGATAGAGACCCATCTATAAGCCTAGCGTGAAGCTCGAGCATCTGCCGAGCTCGGGATTTAGGCACAAAGAAAATGGGTCGACCAGGTGAAGGAGGTTCTCTCTGAGAGATTGGTCTATATACACGAGCTTGATTCTTCCATAGCTTCTACCGACGCAGAGATAGCAGAGCTTTAGCGAAAGCTTGCCGAGGCGGAAGAGCGAAGGGCTATTTTGGAGGTGACTAGGGCCGGGGAAGAGCATGACAGGCTTGTGATATCCAGCAAGGTGACGCTCTCAGAAGAGAGATTAGCCCAAATGGAGGAGGATACTGCCAAAATTTTATCTATCTCTAAAGAATCTTTTAAGGCGGAACTGCAATGTGAGCTTGAGCAGACCTATGTTGAAGAATTATCCAAATTAGAGCAACAAATCCTTAGTCATAAGCTTAATGTAGAGTGACCGCAATTTGTTGTATCTGAATGCTTGATTTTGTTAATGAAAATATATTTTTGTTTAGTATACTTTCATTCTTATTATGGTTTTTCATTCTGCTTAGAATAATCAACTGTAATGCTTATAGGGTTTTTTTAGCAAACCCTCGGCCATCAACGGGTTTGATGAGCCTTTACCGACTACTGTTTGGGTCGGACTAGCATGTGAATTGTCTAAGTCCGTTTCACATATAATGTTATGCTAAAAGAGTTAACCCTTTTAGTGTTACGATATTGAATACGTAGACTTGGTCATTTTTACGAGAATGGATCACCCGACAACACGTGTTAGATGTAGACTTTAGGATTTTTAGCAAACCCTCAGCCATCAATGGGTTTAATAAGCCTTTACCGACTACCATTTGGATCGGGCTAGCATGTGAATTGTCTAAGTCCGTTTAATATGTAACGTTATGCGAAAAGAGTTAACCCTTTTAGTGCTATGATATTGAATACGTAGACTTGGTTATTTTTACGGGAATGGACCACCCGACAACACGTGTTAGGCGCTGACCTATCCCTTCTTAGGCTTCGGGATAAAATTCCTCAGACTTGTATTCTGATGTATTTTTTAGTCAGTGAAAGACTAAACCGACAACGCGTGTTAAAAGTTGACTTATTCCTACTTTGGATTCGGGATAAAATTCCCCGTACGTGTAAGGCACGGATTATTAGTGTTGGAATGTGGTGTCTTCTCTTAGGGCAAAGACGAACCCGACACTGAAGAGGAAGAATTTTATATTCTATCTTCGGACCTTCTCTTGGGGCAGAAGTGAACCTGATACCGGGGAGGAAGAATTTTATATTCTATCTCCGGTTGCAAAAGAAACTCAAAGTGGAATTTTACTTTGAGAATTCGCGAGATGAAACTAAGAGTGAGATCTCCACTCTGAGAATTAAAAAGATTCAGATAACCCTAACTTTTATAGGATTGGTTACCTGACTTGAAGATGAGTTTCCGAATTCAACCCTAACTTTTATAGGATTGACCGAAGGGAAAGGGATGAGAGCTTTTCATTTATAAAAAAGAAATCTCGGCTTGGACCATAAGCGTTCGATGGTTTTGACCAAGAGGAGGTACTAAGACGACCCTAAATTTTATAGGTTTGGTCGTTCACTTGGGGTGGAGGTCTTTCGTTTATCAAAAGGAAAGTCCGGTTTGAAAGTGGGCCTCTCGTTCATTGAAGGAATCAAGAGGGGAAGTTGGCTTTAATCCTAACTGTAGGAAGGTTTGACCAAGTGAACAGTGAGAGTGAGAGTATAAATTACAGTGGGAGTGTTGATTCGTACAAATCACTCAAAGGGTGTTCGTGGTGTTAAGTGACAAATACTTAATACTGAGGGGTTTGACAATTATCAATGATCAGGAGATTAAAATTTTGAGTACTATATCTGGACTTTAACCATGGGAGTGTTGAGTGCACAGACGTAGCGGGAGTTTGAGTGGATTAAATCAGGGAGAATTTTAGCGGACCCACCGTCAATTAATTTGATCAGTGAGGAATTTTATGGTGGATGAGTGTAAATCGTCAACAACAGTGGGAGTTTCATGAGGGAATATTATAGGCAATCTAGCTGATCTCAGGTTATCCTTAAGAACACCCTGTACAGTATTCTCCAGGAACTTTCTGTTTTAGCGAGTTATCCTGAGCGTACTAAGGATAGTGCTTTTTCAGGAATTTTCCATTCATTAGCATCATGATCTTGTCACCGTCTTGGGTGACTAGACGGTATGCACCATTGGAGTAGACTGTCTCTATCGCAAATGGTCCTTTCCATTTGGGTTGAAACTTACCTTTTTTTCTTAGAGTTAAGTATCATTGGCCGTCGGACGGCGAGGACCAAATCTCCTTCCTTGAAGCTTCTTTGCTTAACTTTTTTGTCAAAAGCACAAGAAATTCTGACTTGGTAAAACTCGATCTGCTATTGAGCTTCCAAATGCCTCTCATCTAACATCTCGAGTTCTTCGAGACGTTTCTTGTGTTGTTCCTCTGTCGTCATCCCTGTTGCGAGAGTGATACGAAGGGATGGAATTTAAATTTCTAAGGAAAGAACAGCCACACATCCATATACTAGTGAGTACAGAGTCGCCCCTATAGGTGTGCGGACTGTAGTACGATAGGCCAAAAGGCTTCACCAAGTTTATCATCACAGTCTCGCTTGTTGGTTCTCACAAGCTTTGACAAAATCTTTATGATTGTCTTGTTGAATGCCTCAGCCAATCCATTTGCCGTGGGATTGTATGCTGTTGATGAGACATCTTCAATTCTGAACTTTCTGCAGAATTTGATGAAGGAGTTGCTTACAAACTGAGGACCGTTATCGTGTACGATTCATCTCGGAACTCCATATCAATAGATAATATGATGTTTGATAAACCTGACAACGTTGCTAGTCTTTACTTCTTTTAGCAGAACTGCTTCAGCCCACTTTGAGAAATAATCAGTGATCACCAAAATGAAACGGTCACCTTTTACTGATGGTGGGAAAATAGGATCAACGATGTCCATCCCCATGTCTCGAATGACCATGAAGTAGTCGATGGATGTAGGTACTCCGAGGGTTGGTGCATATAATTTGCGTGTACTTGACACGCGTGGCATCGTCGGGCGTAGTCAACTGTATCCTTGACTATGGTTGGCCAATAATACCCCATTCTTCTAAGACGATCACAGAGCTTGGGACCGGGTTGATGTGCACCATAAGTTCTGTCATGAGCTTCTTTGATAGCTTCTTCCGCTTCTTTTGTTAAGAGGCATCGAAGCAGTAACCCGTCGTATGCGCGACGATACAATGTCTGGGTCGTTGAGTTGTAATAGAATCTCGGTGCCCTTCGTCACACCGAGTCTCTTTCTTTTACATCTTGCGGTAAAATTCCATGTACGACATACTCGATAATAGGGAATCGCCAATCTCGAGGTTTGAGTTCAATTTTGGCCGTATGCGCCTCTTTGATTTCCAAAGTGCATTCTGGCACAAAAAGTTGATGAGTTTTGATGGTATCCCATTGTTCTGTGTCGGGAGGTTGCGCCAAAGATACTGCTAATGCTACCAACGCATCTGCGTATGCGTTTTGGAGATGTAGAATGTATTCGATGAAGAATTCTTCAAACGAACCTGCCATCTCGATGGCCACCTTGTGGTACGGTATTAAGTCTTGATTCCTAACTTTGTACTCTCCTCGAACTTGATTGACTATTAATTGAGAATCACCAAAAGCTTCAAGATATTCGACCCCCAGCTCTTTGGCAAAGCTAAGTCCGATAAGCAGCGCGTTGTATTCGACTATGCTGTTGGAGTATTTTCCTAGCAACGAGTAGGCTCGGGGTATCACATGCTTCTCCGGGGAGACTAGGACGACTCCGACTCCTACGGAGATTTTAGAATTACCGGGAGTGCTAGCCGTGTTGGTTGCTCGGGAAGCACCGTCGAAGTACAATCGCCAAATGTGTTGATGAGAAGTAACATTGACCTCATGGGTTTCGTCTGGAAAATCTTCATACAATTCGACCGCATCAGTTGTAGGGTTAGCTGCCAAAAGATCGCAAATTGCCTGTCCTTTGACCGACTTCTGTTGTTTGAAGTGCAAAAAATTATACTGGGACAGGAGTAAGGTCCATTTCGCTAATATCCAATTCATAGAGGCCGGTTGCGTCATGAATACCCGAACTGGGTTAACGTTTGAAATGACATAGATTATCTGTCCAACGAGATAGTGCCGCATCTTTTGGATGGCAAACACCAAAGCGAGACATTCTTTCTCGATCATTGGATACCGAGACTCAGCACCCACCAAATTTCGGCTTAAGTAATAGACGGCTTGTTCGTGACCGTTGTCATCATCTTGTGTGAGCAAAGCACTTAATGAGTGGTTCATCGCCTTAATATAAATCAAGAATGGTTTACCTAATTCCGGTGCGACGAGAACAGGAGGATTCACCAGATATTCTTTGATATCCTCAAATGCTTTTTGACAAGCGTCGTCCCAAATGAATGACACACCTTCTTGGTGAGTTTGGAAAACGGTTGGCATTTCTCGGATAGATTCGAGATGAAGTGATGAATATAAGCTAGCCGCCCTTGCAATCCTCTGAGTTCTTTAAGGTTCCTCGGGGGTTGCAATTCGTTTATTGCTTTCACTTTGTCGGGGTCAATACGGATACCCTTCGTGGTGATGAGGAATCCTAGAAACTTACCGCTAGACATTCCGAGGAAAGACTTAGTAAGGTTCATCTTTAACTGGTGAATCCGCATGAGATCAAACATCGTCCTCAAATCTCTGATATGGTCGTCTTTATTATGACTCTTCACGACTAGGTCGTCGACATAGCATTCGACAGTTTTCCGGAGGTGTTCTTAGAAAATCTTTGACATCGCTCGTTGATAGGTTGCGCCTGTGTTTTTCAATCCGAATAGCATAACCGTGTAGCAGAAGACCCCGAGAGGAGTTCTGAATGCGGTGCGTTTTTCATCATCTGGGTACATCTTTATTTGATTATAACCCGAAAATCCATCCATAAACGACATTCTCTTAAATCCGCACGTGTTATCGATAATAACATTCGTGATTGGAAGAGGAAAAGCGTCCTTTGGGCAAGCGGTGTTCAAGTCTCTGAAGTCGATACAGATCTTGATTTTCCTATTTTTTTAAGGACCGATACGATATTTGCCAGCCAATCGGGATGTTGCTCTTCTCTGATAAAACCAAAGTCAATCAATTTCTTAACTTCTGCCTCAATTGCCTCTATAATCTGCTGACGAAACCGTCTCTGCACCTGTTTGACGGGTTTGGCATCCGATTTGATGTTGAGGTGGTGCATCGCTAGGTTTGGGTCAAGTCCGGGCATATCCTCATAATTCCAAGTGAAGACGTCTATGTATTCCCTAATGAGGGCAATCAACTCTTCTTTCTCGTCTGGTGGAAGACTATCACTGACGAATATAGGTTTCGGATTCTCTTCATCTCCTATATTTACCTGGACTACTTTGTCTTCGGTGGGTGGTTCCCTTTGCTTGAAACGATCCCCATACTGAATATTCAGATGATGAATCCACGGGTCTTTCCAAGTGGGAAATTGATCGTCTTCCTCTATTGTGGCAGGATCGACCGTAGCCATATTAGACATCAAGCTTTTGAATATTTGCCCAATACTCATCCTTATTTGCTAATTGATCGAGGACTTGCCCACAACTTTCTTCATCAGATGAAGAAGCGTAGCCTAGGCCCCTTTTATAGCCATAATAATTATTAGGTTTTCCTTTTGATACATAGGCCGGACGAGGTGGGACTCGTGGGCCTCGACCAAAATAGAGACCCTCTTCAAGCGCGAAATTATATCCCCATTTCTTCATTAAATCACACGGTTGTTGACTATACTTGGAGAGATGAGGTCCGGGTTTCTCTTCGTCACTATCTTCCTCCAAAAATGGGTTTGACGGTGGAAATGTCTCCCCTTTGCCGAAAACCAACTCTCTTCCACCCCCTGCCTTAGCAGGAATGACACGTGTTATTCCAAATGAGCCTTGGACATGCTTTGTCGTTAAGCAAGATGACCGAAGTGGCATGTGTATGTCAGGGTTCTCATACAGGCCCTGCATTACACTATCAAGACACGACGAATACTCTAAATCGTCATTTATTACTTCCTTAGAAAGTTGCCAATTACAACTATCGTCTGACAATTCACCATCGTCAAGGCTGATTACAAAGTGTACAATGTCTTTTAGTACAAAACCGCCATTGTAATCAAGCCCAGCTTCGGTATCATCTTCCTCTCCGCTATCTGTGTCTTGGGCCGATGATTCGGTATCGGATTCAGCACCATAAAGAAGGGACCCGGTAAAATAGTTTTCTAACCTCTTAAATGGTTGCTTATCCACGACCACCGTCTTGACCTCATTATCAGTGTCTACATATTTTAGACACTGATGGAGAGTGGAGGGGACTATAAGATTACTATGGATCCAGGGTCGACCCAATAGTAAATTATAGGAGGTTTCCGCATCGATCACGTAGCACGTGACTTTTGGACTTTAAATCCCTAACTTGACATTTTATCCGGATTTTACCCAATAGTTTGGACCCACTGGTATTGAATCCGTAGATGACAGTTCCTGTCGAGAATAATCTGCTTGCAGGAATCCCAAGATTATACATTAGTCGGAGTGGCATGATGCTAACAGCGGAACCCAGATCGACTTGGATCCGGTTGACGATGCTGGAGCCTATGTATCCGGTGAAGTATAAAGGCTTATCATGCTTTGAGTTTCTAACTTGCATATCATCTTTGGTGAATGTTATGCAAGGAAATTGCTTGGTCGTCAAATCATAATGTTGAATTAGAGGTTCCGGATCTTTAGGAGCTGGTTTGATGTGAGTAAGAAACACGTCGGCATCGGCTAGGGCTTCCTGCAAAGCTTCCCTCGTGTCTTTAGCGAGACGCAACAATTCGTATAGGGTTACTCTCACTGGGATGCTGGCTAGCTGAGTCATAACGTCAAAGCGGTATGGTGTGCTAGAACTCCCCGGTTTATCTCTCCCCATCGGGTGATTGAATCGAGACTACTTTGGGTTCTAAACCTCCTGGTGTTAGGGTTATTTTCCTTTCTGCTTATTAGCTGGTTGTTGCTGGGATTTCCCTATAGGTGTGGGGGAAGTTGTAGTTACCCCCAGCTCATTCAACATTTTAGCATTTGGGTCAGAGGCTTTAGGATACTTGTAGTGATACTCATTCCCACCCCTAGTAGCAAAAACTTCTTGTTCGTCCTCAGAAAGTAATAAAGTAGGAATACAATCATCATATTTTTCAGGAATTGCCGTAGCGGGACAACATGATTTTCTCAAACTTTCGGACTTCATCTTAGATGAGGAACTTGCCCATTGCTCATCATTGAGCAAATCTGGATGGACCCAAAGAATTTCACCATTAGGAACCGTGTGCTGCACAAGTCTCTTCTGGCGTTGTCCATGAGGATCATCGTTAATAGTTTTCACCTTTACTTTTAACATAGGCTCTGGTTGGAACCATGATATTGGAATTGAGCTAAAGCTGATAGAAACCGCATTTGTGCCCACCTTCTTTTCCTTGGGCTGCTTTGGAGTAATAATACCCACATCGATTAGGGCTTGAATTTTATCTTTGAGAACATAGCACGTCTTCGTGGGATGGTGAACTGTTCTGTGGAACGTGCAGTATCATGGATCTGTAGTCTTCTTAGCTCCCTCCTGATCGGTGATTGGGGGTAGCTTAATTTTGTCGTTCTCTAATAAGTATTTGAAGATACCAGGAACCTCTTCTTCCTTGAAATAATATTCTTTCGAGAACATCGGCTCAGAAGTTTTCTGCTGCCTTGAAGGCCGTTGCTGCCATTGAAGTGTTTGCTGTTTTAACGCTTGTTGTTGTGGCTGTTGTTGGGGTTGCAATTGGAAGGTCTGATTTGCCTCTCTTGCGTTTGCCTGTGCCTTTCCTTTACTTTAGGGGGTAAAATTCTGTTTTGGGGCGTTATTCGCCGGCTGACCCCTTTCAGCTTTCTTCCTTTTAAGAAAATGTTCGGCCTGCTCCCCTCGCACCTTCAACTCTTTCCATGTTTTGGATAGTGTCATGCTCATAACTTCTAATACGTCTAAGGAAAGGTTATTGTGGCATGTTTGGAGAATGAATTCTTCCGTGACTGGATCTCGACAATTCATCACCTTATTCCGAAAGCACTTCACGAAGTTCTTAACCAATTCTCCGTCTTTCTGCTTCTCATCAAAGAGTGTTCCAATTGACACTTCAATGTCGTCGTTAAAGAAGTTCGTGAGAAACATGGTCTCTATATCATCCCAGCTATTGATACTTCCTAGTTTAAGATGGTGATACCAATCAAAGGCAGCTGCACGAAGGGTCCTCACAAATGATCGCACCATGAGAGGTTCATTGCCTGAAATGACCCCTAGGTAAGACTTAAAGTAGATCAAGTGTTGAGTGAGTGAACCTCTTCCATCGAATGGTATAAAGTTAATCAGGTTGAACTTTGCCGGATACGGAATTAATTCCCACTCCCTCGGATAAGGATGCAGAATACCGGTCTTCTTTACCTCTTGAGCAGATATTAAAGCATTGATCTTGCCTTCTAAATCCTTCATCTTCTTATCCTCACTCGTATCTTTCTTCGAACGTTCCTGGGTAGAGGCGACATAGTCTTCCTTCGTGTTATTATCATTCGGGGGACCACCCCCAGCATTATTGTCAACGGGAGGGATATTCATGTTGGCATTCTTGTCTGCTTCCTGATCACTATCAACCTGGTTAGGATTATTGCGATGGCTAGACTCTTCTTGCTGATTTTTCAGTGCCGTGATTTGTTGGCTATACATTTCTCTCATCTGTTGCATAGCCATTTTCATTTCAAACTTGAAATTTCTTTCTGCTTAGCTAAAGCATCCTTGAGGATTTTAGCCATTTGCTCGGTGTTGATCATGAATGACTCATAGGTTTGTCCTGCACTGGATGCAGTAGCATCTGAAGCAATCGTAGAGTTTGCATCTGATGCTTCATCATCTAATGAATGCCGTCTCTGAGCTCCCCTATAATCTCTAGGCCTGATCACCTCGGTTCGCAGTCGAGTCATCCACTGAGATATTTCTGGAAAGGTTCGGGGCTAAAACATCGTGTCGCCTTCTCTTTACCAGTCATGTTGACGGTTACTTCTGGAAATTCATCGTCTTGAACAAACGACCTTCTTTTATGAAAACGCCTCGACTTGGGTCTTGATGTTTCAGTAGAAAGTCTTTCAAATACTGAGACCTTCTGTGAAGCGGTATTGGAACAGCTACTCTCTGATAATACTACTCTGATGAGCTTGGTGCACGGACAATAGGAATTTGTTTCTTGAGTACTTCTCTTTCGAGATTTGCACGTACCTCTGACCTGATAGTACAACTCATCGATATAATTACCGGAGTAACCTATCGTATGCGGATAGGATTTTCCAAATCCAACATCATCATCTTCTGACGAACACGCTTCTCTTTCTTCATTAGTTTTCTCAAGAGTTACTCGTTCAGGACCACGCCTTTGTGAGCGTGAGGCCCTAACGGGCTCTTGGACTTCAACTCGCAATCCAAGGAGAGTGGTTATAGGTACTTTCTCAACATGAGGGGCCTTTGACTTGTTAGGAGGACGCGTATGACCCCCAGTCTGACGAATACTTTAGGGTTCACTTGCTGGACCCAAGCGTTCTCTAATTGGAGTTTTACCTCGGTCTTCATGCAAATGACCGAGACGATTAGTAATCTTCATTTTGAATCTGGATAAGTCCACACAATTGTGAAGCTCTAAGGGAGGTTCAGAATTTGTTGGGATAGGAACAGGGGCCGTCAGAGACTCGATAACGACTGCAGGAGGTGAAGCGGAAGAAAAAGAGGCCTTGGTGGCTCGGGGGTGTAAAACCCTAAAAATTTGAATATAATGTGATAAATAATTATAAATATGTTATATGGTGAAAATAATATATATTTGATGTTTGAGTATGATAAGAATTGATTTGAGGTCAATTCAATGTATATTTGTGAATATATAAGTTCAAATACACAAATCATGCACAAATGCCAAGAGTGAGAATCTGGGAATTTTGA
>BQKN01030041.1:0-11434 GCA_022839385.1 Asparagus kiusianus
TATATATATATAATGCTTAAGACCTAGTCAACTCTCGAGAGTTCTAGGCACGATGCCATTCTAGTCGATCTCAAAGTCCTTGGCTCCATATCAGGAATAAGCCCAAGGCACGACGCCATTCTAGTCGATCTCAAAGTCCTTGGCTCCTAATCAGGAATAAGCCCAAGGCACGCCGCCATTCTAGTCGATCTCAAAGTCCTTGGCCCCTGATCAGGAATAAGCCCAAGGCACGCCACTGTAGGCTGTCTAAAAATCACAATGGATAGCTGATCCCCATCAAGTTCCAACAATGAAAGTTACAATCAGACGACTTTCAAGGGGTGTCCCTATGGATCAAGAAGAGATTACAAGGCAATGAGTCCTTCAAATCAAGAAGAAGAATTCGTCCTTACAATCAAAACACAAGTAATTTCCAAATCACTACATCTGCAACTCTACAATCACTGCAAACACAGCCTCATGTTTGAGATGATTGATCTTGATGGCTGTGACAACAACATGACTAATATTATATTAGTAACTATTAGAGCTGATGATGAGCAGTATAATAATTTCAGAAATGAGAGGTTGAACTTAGTTGGTGAGTTGCTTGGTAGAGAGCTGTGGGCAAATATTCGTATAAGCTGTCTAAAAGTCACAATGGATAGATGATCCCCATCAAGCTCCAATAATGAAAAGCTACGATCAGATAGTTTTTATGCCAACAAACGAAAGCTGCAAATGGAGGATTTTTCACATAGAGCGAGAAGAGTTACAAATCAATGATACTTCCGACAACTGATAAAAACTCTATTCAGCAGTCTTCACAATCTACAGTGAAAGTTACAACCTGACGACTTTCACACCCCATAACAGCTAAAGCTAGGATTACTGAACAACGGTCCTTGCAACGCTCTGTAGGAGAGGTTACAAATCAACTAACCCCTTCTAAAACGCGGAATTTATCCCCGCGTTACAATTCTGGAAGTGCAAGTGACCCCCGCGTCTCCAAGCTAAAACAAGCCGAACGCGAGTGGCCCTCGCGTTTTTGATGTTCAGTCAACACCCAACCTCGCGTCTCAATTCCAAGACTCGAGGTTAGGGTTCTGAACGCCAAATTGGGCGTTTGACTCATTCAAATATGAGTCAAATGGTTTCAGAACCGTTTTCCCCACGATCTGAGGAAATCACGCCCACTTAGGAGCGGATTCAGAGGGCAGTTACAACCTCTTATCCACCTATAAAATCTCAATAAACTCAACTGAGTTAAAGGCTAGCTTTTTTGGAACGGAGCATCGTAAGCAGAGAAGCAATAGAGGCGAATTCTTTGGAGATAGAAGATTTGAATCGGATTCAGAAGATCAAATCTAAGAGGTTTTCTCCAACAACAGGAAATCTGCTTGGCCAGTAACCGAATCTTCGGTTCTAACAACTCTTTTCACAGAGTTCTAACTCGTTGAGAGTTCTAAAACTCGTTAAGAGTTATTCATCAAACTTTCCACAGAAGTTCATTGTTCCCACAAGATAAAAGACGGTCGGATCGTCAACGGAGAGCGAATTCGACGCGAGTATTCGAAGGAGGCACTCCATCGCTACCAAGAAGAACCCAGTTTTAAACAAAGGGGAGAATCAAATTCATTCTCCTCTCTTTTGTAATCGGAATCCAAATTGCAATCGATTTTGAGAGAATACAAATCAAATTTTTTTCATTTCTTTTACTGTAAATTTTTCCACAAACAGCCACCATTCTAGTCTATCTTAAAGTCCTTGGCCCCTGATCAGGAATAAGCCTAAGGCACGCCGCCATTCTAGTCGATCTCTAAGCCCTTAGTACTTGCTCAGGGTAAAACTAAGGCACAACTCTTTGGCCGACTCCCACAGTCGCCTCTCGGCCCAAGGGAAATGGAAGACCTAGTCACCTAGGCATCCGACTCATCAGTCGATAAAAAGTCCTTGGCTCCTCATACGGGTAAGCCCAAGGCACAACGACTCCTCAGTCGGAACAAAGCCCTTGGTTCTTCTTAAAGGTAAGTCCAAGACACAACATATGTTGTGATTTCATCTGCTCTCATCAACCATTATGGTCAAGTCCTTGGCTCCTCATACGGGTAAGCCCAAGGCACAACGACGCCTCGGTCGGAACAAAGCCCTCGGCTCTTCTTAAATGTAAGCCTAAGGCACAACGACTCTTTAGTCGGAACAAAACCCTTGGCTCTTCTTAAAGGTATGCCCAAAGCATAACATATGGTTTGATTCTGTCTGCTCTCATCAACCATTATGGTCAAGTCCTTGGTTCCTCATACGGGTAAACCCAAGGCATAACGACTCCTCAGTTGGTACTAAATCCTTGGTTCTCAGAGCTAGGACCAGGGTACAACGACTCCTCAGTCGGTAAAAAGTCCTTCGTTCCTCATACGGGTAAACCCAAGGCACAACGACTCCTCAGTCGGTACCAAGTTCTTGGTTCTCAGAGCTAAGACCAATGCATAACGACTCCTCAGTCGGTAAAAAGACCTTGGTGCCGCCTCAAGGAAGGCCCAAGGCACAACAACTTCTCAGTCGGTTATCCAGTTCCAACCACTCAGTAAGATAAAAATCCGAAGTATGGTGCCATAGCGGGACCTTAAAATCTGAAATTCCTTGCTTAGGCAAGCTTAAGACAAAGCACCGGATACAACCTCTATGCTTCTCGACTAAACAAAGAGACAAGGATGCCAATGTCTATGGACTATAAAGATCGACAAAGAAAAAAGACCATGCCGAATTATAATAAACGATAGAGTCATAAGTCTCAGCCGACAGTTCCTAACTCTCAGAAGCAAATGATAAGAAAAATCACTTTCTATTCATAGCATTTTTACAAAAGAGGCCCAACAGGGCTTACAAAAAAAGAAAGAGAGAAAAAGAAAGGGGAAAAAGCAAAATTAGGCCCGACTGCCGAACCCCCTAATGGTCAACTCGGTCCTCCTTATCAATCAGAGCCTCCACCACTTGGCGAGTCACCCCTCCTTTTCTTGAGAGGCCTCCTGGAAGAACTCGACCCCTCCGAGCCAGTCCTTTTACATACTCCCATTGGGGGAGGAAGGACTACTGCTCTGGAGTCGGAGGAAGACGAAGAAGACCCCTCCACCGCTGGGAACTCATCCCCATCCAGAGCCCTGGACTCCTGAAGGCCGAGATGGTATCAGAGCTTCTCTAAGTCTCCGGCCTCGTGAGGGTTGAGGGCCTGTAAAGACCATGAATTTTGATACTATTTAAAATATTTTTTTAGTATTTTAAAATATTTAATTATTATTTTTAAAAGTGTATTTTTATTTTTCTCGATTTTCTATAATTTTCTATGATTTAAAAATCTGATTATATATTTATTTAAATGATTTTGATATTTATAAATTTATTTTGTGTAGTAAAAATTTTTAGAATTAATTTGTTGTGTTATTGGTACTGTTACTTATTATTTTAAATAATATATTGTACTATTAATATTATTACGTAATATTTCGTATAATACTTTGTATTATTAATTACGTATTATTTGTATAATTAGTTGTATTATTTCTACTGTTACATATTTTCTGTCGTATTAATATAACTAGTACGTTTTACTGTGTATATAATTATCCCATAAATATTGAATTTTAAATGTAAGTAAAATATTTTATTTATTAATTATTCTTGTTTAATTATATAATATGGGTATATTTTGACTATTTTGTATCAACTGTTGTATTAGCACACATATTTGTTTTTAATTGTAGATAATTATTTTGTAATTAGTTTAATTTTTTAAGTACCGTAATTATTTATTTTAATTAATTTTGTTTTAAACCCTAACCCAAACCCTAATCTATATACTATTACTAAGGGCCCGTTTGGTTGTATGTTTTTACCATGTAAAATGATGGAAAGTGTAAAAAAGTGGGTCCCAATGTCAGCTTTCATCACTTTCAATTGTTTGTTTGTAATTGTAAAAATAGTGTAAAGTGGTTTCATATGCTGATGTGGCTTGTAAAGTGATTTCATTAAAAAAAGACATGATTTTAGGAGAAAGCTGACATTAAAGTCAGGAAAAAGTAATTCCAACCAATATGATCACTTGAGTAGGGACCACTTTTTACACTTTCCAAACAAACAATTAAAGTTTTATTTTGCAAACCAAACAAGTGTTTTATGATTCCAATGGAATAAAAAACAAACAAAGAAAAGTGTAAAAGTGAAAGTGATGAGGTGGACAACAACTTTCCAAGTTGTGTCATAAATACACAACTTTACCAACAACAACCAAACAGCCCCTAATAAGTGTTATCCTTAGTTATGCCAGTTGGCAAAAATGCCACTTGGCAAAATTACCCCATACACTTAGGGGCTGTTTGGTTCCTTGTTTTTGGGGGAAATGCCCTCTTCAAAGCCTGCCAAAAGTGTCAAAAGTGTCACTTTTTGGCAGGCTTTCAGCCAAAATCTTCTTTTTTAGAGGCGATTTTGACTGAAAGCCTGCCAAAAGTGGCACTTTTGGCAGGCTTTCAAGAGAGCCTTTCAAAGAACCAAACAGCCCCTTATACACGCCACCTGGCCTCACCACATTTCCAACGACGAACTTCTCTCCAGCTGGCCACCTGGCTTCGAACTTCTCTCCACCGCTTACATTTCCAAACGATGCTGCTTCGTCTTCCCCAAATTCTTTCATTTCAACGTTCCTCTCTTCTACCTCCTTACACAGAAGAAAATTGATCTGTCTCCGCTCTCTTTCCCAAAATCAACTTTCACCCTAACCGATTATTCCCCCGTTCTTCGTTACCCGCGATCATGCCCGTTCTCTTTTCCTCTCTTCAGATCTAGATCTAGATCTGAAGCCCTCCCTCCACTCGCCCTCCCTCGGCCGCTCGCCCGCCGCAGCGCCCGCCCTCTTTCTTCACCTCCGCAAACCGCCAGCCCATCGCCCCTTCTCTTCCTAACAGCCGCCAGCCCGCCGAACCCCCCCTGCATCCTTCAACGACGCACTGCCTCCTCCTCTACCTCCACCGAAACCCCCCTGTAACCTTCAAAGAAGCCGCCACCCCCTTGCTCTTCTCCTCCTCTACAAGATGCCGCCTCCTCCATTTTTTCCTTCCCCGATTAGACAACATCCCTCCTCCTATAGCCGCCGCTTCCTTTCCCTCTTTCCCGAACAGCAAACGACCCCTTCTCTCATCCCTGTTCCGAGCAGCCCCTACAGATCCACCCGCAGCGCCCGCCCACAACCCCCCCCCTTAACCTCTTCTCATCTCACTGTCGAGCTCCAATCCTCGAGCCCTAAAAGCTCCAATCCAGAGTTCTCAGGTACGCAACACCCAATTCTTTGGTTATTTGCTTTCCATGATCGAATTTTGAATCATGGGTCGAGCTCTGTATTTTTTGAAATTAGTTTCTGTCTTATGATGTTTAGATCACTTTTAGCTTCGCGTTTGACCAATGAATGTGTGGTCTGCCATATGTTTCTTTGTCTTATGGTGTTTAATTTCTCTCTCAGAAGAGAAATTTTCCGCCTTCAGTTTTAGATGCAATTACTTTTTGGATACATGATTTTTTATGATTTGTTAATGTATGATTGCTTGAATTTGTAGTTAAGTAGATGAATTTTATGGATACTAGTTTCAAGCCCGTGCGATGCACAGATTTGTCTAATATACAAAAATTGATGTAGCAAAAGAATACAAAATAAAACAATAATAATATATAATTAGTCAGAAATAATACAACATAAGTTACATGTATAGTTTGAAAAAGTAGAAAGTTTGAAAAACATGAGTCAGTTTAAGATCATATATAGTTTGAAAAATGTAAATGTATAAAAACGGTATTCAGAAATATATTGAGAGTTATTTTATTATTAAAAGGTAGAAAAAATTCAAAATTAAAGTGAAATGTCAAAAAAGTACCAAAAGTGGGTAAACTTAAAAAATTGAAAAAATGAAAGGTTTGGAAAAAATGTAAACATAGGAAAATAATATTTGAAAATTTTGTGCGAGTCATATTAATATTTAAATCGTTGATAACTTTCCAAAGAAATTGGTAAAATAAAATTGAAATGTCAAAAAACAAAGAAAATATAATAACTATCATATAAGGGGTGTATGACATCCACCTGACGAAAATAAGAGACAATGTAATACATAAATCAAATAAAGTCAGTGTAAGAAAACTGTATATGATTGCAATTTAAGAACATCATCAAACCATAAGAATACGGCATAAGAAGTACTCAATTAGTTAAATAAAATCCAACTTTCACATACTCTATATAAACATAAGAAAGAACAAAAAAATTGAAGTGAAATGCATTACCATTGGAGAAAAATAACAAAACATAATATAAGAGAAATACATTCTAGTAAGATTATATTGAGTTCATCACTTACCAATTGTAAAGATTAAAAAAAAAAAAACTAAAAGATCTGAAACAGAAAAAAATAAAATTATATAGAAAGAAAAGAAAATTACACTTGTATAGACAGAAAAATCTTTAATTCTATCTTTGCCTTTTGTGTTCAATTTTTTTTCTTGCTGTAAAATGAAAGATGGACAAAATCTAATTACTTTAATTGTGTTTTGTGTAATAGCAAAGTGATTAATTCTAAAGTTTCATGTGCGCGTTGACAATTTATTTTTGAATTATGTGACCAAAAATAAGAAAAACCTAAATAATAAAATCTATAAATTGATAAAAAACATTACTGGACCAAAGAATTTTTTTGGTAAATAAACTAAAATTCAAATGTCCAAGAAAATCTAAATCACAAAAGTGAGAACTTCAAAACTGCTAAAATAAGTAAATGCATCAAGGAAATTATATGCTTACATACACTGATTTGTTAATTATTAGGCTTAATTTTTTTAAGAATAAGCAAGTTTCTCTTTTTTTTAAAAAAAAATATGTACCAAAAAAATAATATAAAATCATAATTGATCATAGCTTTCAACAAAAAGAAAACATCTATAATAAAAAAATAAAATAAGTAAAAATAAATATTAAGCAACTTATAAGGTTTCATAAAATAAATATTTGCCAAAATTTACCCAAATAAATTGAAATCTTTTAGACATTTAGATATAAGAACTAAGAATCATATCTATATACTATTACTAATAAGTGTTCCCCTTGATTATGCCACTTGGCAAAAATGCCACTTGGCAAAAATAACCCATCTATCTATAAAAACTTCCCCTGAAACCGCCAGCTGGCACTTCATTCAATTCCCAAATTCGCCGCTTCGTCTCCGTCGACCACCGATCTTTCCCCATTCCATTGAATACGCCACCTGCTAACAATCTCTATTTTCCAATAAAAGCTTCGTTCTTCTCTCCGCCACTTCAGATTCCAACGCTCTGTCGCTTCGTTCTTAGCTCTGCCACCTCAGATTCCAAAGCTCTGCCGCTGCGTTCTAAGCTCCGCCGCTTCATTCTTCTCTCCTCAGATTCTTATCCCCACCTCCCTTATTTCCACAGAAAACTATCGGCAAAACCCCTTGCGAATAAGAGGAGAAGAGAAATAGAGAATAAATATCCGCATTCCCATCAGCCTAAATCTCTCCCAATTCAAACTCCAAAAACACTAACCCTAAATCTCTCCCATTCCCATCAGCCTCCACCTCCAAACCTCCAGCTCGATATTCGTCACCGCCTCCAGCTCGAAAACCCACCTCCATCTCAAAAACCCACCGCCTCCAGCTCGAAAACCCACTGCCGCCGAGCTCGAAAACCCGCCTCGAGCTCTAAAACCCACCGCCTCCAGCTCGAAAACCCACCGCCTCCAGCGGGAAAACCCACCGCGGCCGAGATCCGCCTCCCGCCTTCGAGATCCGCCTCCCGCGTCCGAGATACGTTCTCCGTGCCCTGCCTCGCCTCCGCCTACACGTCCCACCCCGCCTACGACGATGTCCAAAGTCCAGTAAGGTGAATTCAAACCCCTATGCTCTATTTTTTTTATAAAAGCCCTAACTTTTAGCATTTATTGACTGAATTGAAAATCCTAATATTTTTTATTTGAATGTTCCATATGAAGGCCCGATTGAGGAGTATGAGACTCCACCAGCAGAAATGCTGTTTCCACCGGTAAGTTTCTTTGACAGAAGAGGTCTGTTTAGTTGAATTATCCGTACTGGGCTTGCTTTAATTCTTTAATTTGGTTGCAGACACCATTGCAGACCCCAATCCCGACTCCATTGCCTGGAACAGGTGATCAAGGAATGTAAAACATCCCCACAGGTCCATCTGATTATACCCCAAGTCCAATTAGCGATGTCAGGAATGGTCTTGACGTGAAAGGTGGAAGACCCATTATATGGTATTGTTTATTCCCTTTCTGCTGATTTCTAAATAGTGTACATTTAATGGGAGGTTGGATGAACTGTTCTGGTTGATTTCAGTTGGTTGCATGGGTAACTATAAATGGGTCACTTGAGGCGAAGGTCGTCGGCGTCACTGGCTGTCGACAAGTAGGTTTACTGAAACCCTCAAAAATTGTTACCGATATTGTTAAATTTACTTTCATCAAAATTTTTATCATATATTGTGAAATTTGATAAAGTTGAGCCTTTTCGTACTCAATATGACATACCTTAAGGATGAAAATTTGATTGTGACAATTTGGTTACAGTAAGAGTGAGCAAGAACCGACAATTTGTGTTGTATGAATCTATATCAATCTGCTTTTGCATGATAAATTGATTTTACAAGAGCTTTCTTGATCTACTTCATTGTGCAATAATTATCGTTAATTGGGTGAGCAAGAATTTCCTTATGGTCATTATTATCGTTAATTGGGTGATGTATTTTCAATTTTTATAATTGTTATGTTGCGCTTAGCTGATCAATTTCACTGTGCACCAGCAGTATCAAACATAAAGCTGAGTTTATCATTGTTTTTTCTTCTACGAGTTCATAATTAACCCATTCACTATAGTGCATAATACATAGAGAGTAAAAGGATCAATTTTCCTGGATCCATGCCCACTTTTTATGCATTAATACAACTTGTAGATATAAATGATAAGCTTTCTTGATCAATTTTTATGCATTAATACAACTTGTATATATAACTGATAAGCTTATATTAATGCTGATTTTTGATGCCAAAATGTTGGGCTTTATGCTGGTTTGGGTAGTAATGTAATTTTGGTTAACTTTCCATAGTATCTTCCAAGTTTCAAAGTCTTACAGGTTGCTACATTCAGGCCAGTGTAGTATCACTTGGTATTCGAAGATCTTCACATTAAAGAGTTATTCACTATTCAAATTTGTATATAACATATTGTTCCCAATCTTTTTTTGATTGCAATTCTTAATGTTGCTTTTTATTAATTATTTCTGTAACTTGAGATAATATTAGTGCCTTCATTATGTTGGGTAAAAATGGATGTTAATCACTGAAATTGCACATGATACTGACTATCAATGTGCCTTAAGTATGGATGTATATATAAGTATCATGTAATTCAACTTACTTAAAATTCTTTTTCTAATCTGTACATAGATGCTGATGTTAGGCTTGCCCGAAGAATAAGGCGTGATACAGTTGAGAGAGGTAGAGACGTGTGCTCGGTGCTTGAACAGGTATGCAAAATTTCTGTTAACTTTTCTGGTATTGGATCTTATTTTGCTTTACTTGCAAGCTTAAGTTGCTTGCCACATATACTAATAAATTATTGCATAAAATACATGGGTGTCATATCTCCAAGCAATGTCACTAGAAAGTTAGTCATCATGTTTGAGCCAGACAGTTGCTAATTAGATTCCTGCACATTGCTTCAGAAACTCGGTCATAGCTAGAGCTATAGCAGCCAATGCATTGCAAAAAATCCACGATTTCAAAGCTAACAATGAGAGATATCATCTTATTCATTGCTTCAAGTTCTGCCATCTTGAGGGTCAAAGTCTGTAAAAAGTTGATGTATGATGCAGGACAGATTTTATTATAGCATTTTGTTATGCAGCTTCTTAGATTTGGTTAGTTTTAGAATCTTATATACGAATCATAGTTTGGTTCCATCCTGAAATTGCACCTCCTGTACTGTTTAAGGAGACGATTGAGGATATTTTGGATGTCCAGCCTTTTTGTATATATCTATTTTATAGCTTATTTGCTTATTTCTCCACTGTTTATGCTCTTATTTGCTTATGCTCTTATTTGCTTATTTGCTCTTAGTTGCTCTTTTTTGCTTAATTCATGTTGTTCACATGAAGCATAAGTAACTCATGCATGTACGAAATGAATTTTAGCACTGGATCGCACATTAGCATCTCATTATGCATTCTTAGTAACCCTATGCATATGACAATGATTTTGGTATATAAAGTTTTTCTTTTGTTAATAGTTATGAATGATTGTGCTTTCATTTGTTATTGTTAGTAGTTATGAATATACATAGCCAATTCTATAAATACAAATAACTCTCTTACTAATCCCATATTTATTTACATCAGTTACAGCATGCCATGGGAATAGAATCATTGCAAAAAAATTAAAAAATGATTACTTACATCATGGTACCCTGTGCTATGTCACAGGTACACGGTTGACCCTATAAGATGTAACTCACATGTTATTTCTTAGTTGCATATATGGATGTATGCATGTGGGTGCATACGTATGTAGTTTATGAGATTATTTTTTAAATATATGCTTTGTGAAGACATCATACTGAGCTGTTCAATGTGCTGCACACATCCAAGATAACTGTACAACATAGTTACCATTTGAATGGCTTAAAAGTTTTGAAATCTTTTGTGTTCTCATTTGTATGCAATAATAGATCTGTAGCATGACAACTGAGATGCTCAGTTGACTGGGATGCTCAGTTGATATTAAATAATAGATCTGTAGCATGTAGCATGACAACTAGGATTCTCATTCGTGTTACCATTTGTATGCACTTACTTTTGGTTAAAGACTAATATTGTTTAACAAGTTAGAGACAATACTCTCATGAGATGATGTTTTAGCAGTGTGATTTAAGAACATTATGACGATAGAACATATTATTGTTATATTGTAGTAAGTAGTTATTTGCTCTCATCTTATAATATCACCTTTTATAGTGTGAAAATTGTGGCCTCCTCCGCCTTTAAATTAAAGTTGTGACTGCTGAATATTTATAAGTCACCATACAATTTTCTAAGATGCAAGCAACCTACAATATGCACATATTGTACCGGATGTCTATTGCTCTGGGTATTTTGTGTGGAAAGTTTTCATGAAACGAGTCTACATTGGTGACTATTTCTTTTAGGCTATGATGATTGTCAAAATTTCTGAGATTAGCAACCAAATGCAATATCTTTTTTGAAATTGCACTGGATGGCTAACAATGATGATATTAACCAAGTTTTGAGCCCATTTCACTAATTTCCTTAGTGAACTTTTATGTGCAAACTCATGTTATATTTATGTCCCAAGAATGTTTGAATATTTGTGTTCTAT
>BQKN01030045.1:0-25925 GCA_022839385.1 Asparagus kiusianus
TCCTTCCAGGTTTTGGACGGTGCTGTCCCCATCGCTTCCAACACGTCTAATGCGAGGTTGTTATGGCAAGTCTGGAGAATGAATTCCTCAGTGATCTGGTCCCGACAGTTCATCGCCTTGTTCCGGAACCTTTTGACGAAGGTATCAACTAATTTCCCGTCTTTCTGTTTCTTGTCAAGCAACGACCCGATGGATATCTCGGTGTCGTCATCGAAGAAGTTGGTGAGGAATTTAGTCTCCATGTCATCCTAGCTATTCACGCTTCCTGGCTTGAGGCGGCGATACCAATCGAAGGCGGCTCCACGAAGAGTGCAAACGAAAGACCGTACCATCAGAGGCTCATTACCAGAAATAACCCCTAAGTGTGATTTGAAGTAAATCAAATGCTGAGTGGGTGAACCCTTCCCATCAAATGGCGTGAAGTTAATTAGATTGAACTTCGCCGGATATGGGATTGATTCCCATTCTCTTGGGTATGGACAAGGAATGCCCGTCTTCTTCATCTCTTGAGCGGAAATCAACGTATTGATTTTGCTCTCAAGGTTTTTAATCTTCAAATTTTCACCTATATTTTCGTTGGCATTCTCATTACCACCCCCTGCATTGATGGGAGGATTATTGGCATTGTGAGCTTCATCCGCATGTGCGTCCTCATCTTCCTGATTAACCTGGTTATGACGACTTGGTTCGCCTTGCCGGTTTGTCAATGCTTGGATTTGTTGGTCATGCATTTCTCTCATATTCTGCATGGCCATCTGCATTTTGAACCTGAAGCTCTCCTGTTGTTTGGCCATGGCTTCTTCGAGCATCTTGGCCACTTGTTCCGCACTTATCATAAGTGCCTCGCGGGGTTATCCCTCGCTGGATACTGTATTATTTGATGCGACCGCAGAACCGGCATCCGATTCTTCATCTTCTGATGGTAATCTTGTCCGAATCCTACCATAAGTTGCTCGTATGATGGCTCCAGACTGTAGACGGGTTACATGCCGGGGTGCTTCCGGAATCGACTCGGGATTATCCCGTGTCGATGTCCCTTTGCTGGTCATATTAGTGGTGACCCTCGGAAATTCTCTATCTTCGACTACCGTTCTTCTTCGTCGAAAATGCCTAGGTCTTGGTTTTGGCGCTTCGGTACTGAGCCTTTCGAAAACCGAAGTTCTTTCGGGGACTGTCTTGATACAGTTGCACTCAGACAGTACCGCTCGAATGAGTTTGGAACAGGGGCACTGAGTTTCTAGTTTTCAAGGACTCCTTTTCCTGGTTTTACTCGTACCCCCAACACGATAGTACAACTCGTCGGTTTGAAAGTCGGAGTAACCTATAGTGTGTTGGCACGACTTCTCAGGTATAACGCTATCATCAGACGACAACGTTTCCTTCTGAGGGCGAATTGCCTTCTTTGGGTTTTCAAGAGTCATGCATCTCGACACGCGCCTTTGTGGGCGTTAGTTCTCGGCGGGCTCTTGGACTTCAACGCGCAAACTGGTGCGCGCAGTTGACATGAACTCCTTGTTGTGTTGGGGGTGGTGGCGACCCCCAGCATGTTGAGTCGTTCGGGGCTTCTTTATTGGGCCCAAACGTTCTTGAATTGGAGCTTTGCCTCACTCATCGGGAAGTGGACCGAGGCGCTCCAAAACTGACTTCCTTCTTCGGGATGGTCCTGCGGGATCTCCCGGAGCAGCTATGGGGATTATCGGCGACTTAGGTTGGTTCGCCGGAGGTTGAACCTTTGTTGAAGGCTGCAATGGTTGTTCTTTAGCCTGAATCGCCACTTCAGACTTTGGCCTCCACACTTGGCGGGTTGGTGGCGGCTTTTTGGCCACCTCCTTCTGCAGTCTTTTGCGGGCTTCTTGAACTTTAGCCCGTGCCTGCGCCGACAGTGCGCGGCGCTTGCGAATGCGCTCATCCAGTGTCGAACGATTCCGCTTGACACGGATCCATTCATTCGTTGGCGGCTTGGAGGAGTTGCCATTCATTGGTTGTTGAGGCTGTTTGCCTCTCCTGTTCTTCAAATCCGCGTTATAGCGGATTCCGTCAGTGGACTCCATCGCCTTCGCGAATTGCCGTGCCAGGCGTTGACGTCGCCTCTGGCGGGCTCTCTTTGAAAGAGTCACTACGCCTTCGGCCACGGAGGAATTGGCCAGAACAGATCTGACCTGGTTGGAGGTCGGTGGAACTTCACCCGATGCAACTTCGGCATCAATCGGGGTGAGATCTTCATTGGTACTCTGCACTTCTACGTACCAACGGACTTTTCTCCTGGAGGAGAACTTTTAAGATTTCTTGGACTTGCGGGGGGAGGTGGATCCGGACGAGGATGACAGATACTCCTTGAACTTTTGTTGGTCGAATTCATACTCGACCTCCTTCTCGACCGGGATTGAGATCCGTGGCTGTGACGCAACGATCTCGGCAGCGAGATCGGTGGCTCCCACTGTGGTCGCCAAATTGTTCGTGGGAAAAATTATTTTCTTCATTGAAGTCATTGTTTTCTCAAGCAACTGTTTTTCGGTTACAAAAGATCCGGTCTTTTTATAAGATCCGGTTACAACAAGTTCAAAGAAAAATACAAAAGATTACAACTTTCCTTTTTTGTGGAACAAATCACAAGATCCTGTTTTGCGGTCTTTTGCTTTTGTGGGTTCTTCGCCTGTGCCGGGGTTAATCCGTGGACCACCGCGTGATCTTGATCCGGTCGGATCTACACGGTATGACGGGTGTTATTTCACCAAGGAAATAACAGCCGGGGGTATTATTTCACCAAGGAAATAATAGCCTCAAGTAATCGAAATCGACCAAGCGAAATCGATACTCTTCTCGGGATCAAAAACCAAGTTTTGATCCGGAGGATAACCGTGTAGATCTCAGATCCGATCCCTCTCAAACTCCTGCCTTATTTGGTGTGGATGATCGCCGAGAACCAGATCTGAAAAGTGCAAGTCTTCAAAGCTTCAAAACTCTAAGGTTTAGATCTCAATCCAGCAGAGCTTCGCCTCTAAAAATTCCAACCTTTAAAACAATGAGCCACCAAGCCTATTTATAGGCACTCAGAACTGGGCTTTGGCCCAGGTGGCTTGGCCGGCCACCTTGGTGGCTCGGCCTTGGCCGAGTCCTCCAAATGTTGGTTTTCGTCGTTTTTTGGTTTTGTGGTTTATCCGAACTCTGATTTGTTGATCTGGACTCTGATTTGGCAGTCCGGATCCTGATTTGGCAGTAAATACGCTTCGGTGCTCGAGTTCGTTAACCTCGTCGCCTCGTTAATCTGTTTCGTTGCATCTTACTTAGCTTCGATGTTGTGATCTAACGATCATGCTTGGATACATCGCCCGATGGTTCGTAGGTTTGTTGAATCATCGTGCAGAGCTATGTTAAGGGACCTATAAGCAGTTTTATACGCCTACAAAGTGCACAAGCCAAACTCAAACTTACAAGAAATGATCACGAAGCTCGGACCTTCCATTCTACATCTTCGTTCCTCACTCCCTCGGATAATCCACTACACAATCGGGCTTTCAACGCTCACCCGAATAATGTTTACACCTCACACTTAGTTTTCTAGCTCATCAAAAACTTTATAATCAACACTCTTGCAATCCTACTTTACACCTTCTAAGTATTGGTCTCTAGCCCGTGTCTCCCTTAAGTGATCGGATTTATAACCTCTCCCTAGGCTTTACTACCGATGCTACTCCTCTTAGGACGACCATGTCTCTCACCACACACTCCTCTCGGTGTACAAGTATATTACAAAGTGTATCCTCACAATAAAAGCTCTATACAATAATTTGTTCTCTAATATGGATGAGAACACGATGAAAGCTCACTCTCAATGCACAACCTCACAACCCAAATATATTATGTATGAAAATACTAAAGCTCAAGGGGTGTGTGTAATCAATGAGTAAAAATCAAACTAAACTCAATATGAAAATCTAGCTTATGGAAATAATAAACAATAAACAAAATAAATACAAAGCTAGAATTGAGTTTAGAAAAACTTTTCTAGAACAAGAGAGATGGAGATGTGAAATTGAAAGCTCTAACCAAAATTGATCTCCTCTTCTTGTGAAACAATCTTCACAAACCAAACTTGTAAACAAACACTTAAACAATCTTAAAACACCCTTTTAAACTTGTTTAAAACTCTCTTGATTGCCCCCAGAAGTTAGAGGGTATGGGGTATATATAGGATCACAATACAAACCCCAAAAACCAAGAAAAACCAATCAAAAGGACAAAATAACGGAATGTGGAAATATAGCCCTAACAGGCCATTAGTCGACTGACGAGGCTCGTCAGTCGACTGATGAGATGATCGTTATAGGTCAATCTCAGCTCATCAATCGACAGAAGCTCTCATCAGCCGACCGATAAACTCATCAGTCGACTGATAGTTCATCGGTCATAAAAACAAAAAATTTTGATAATTCTAGGCGATTTCTTCAGTCGACTTAACACTTGCATCAGTCGACTAATAACATAATATCAGCCTGTTTAAAATAGTAAATCTGATTTTTAAACCTCTTTTAAAAATAGAAAATAAATTTAAAAAAATGTAAAACTTTGGGAAATACTTATAAACATGATAATGAACATGTTCAAAAAAGTATTTTTTAACTTGCACCTCCTAAATGAGAAATCTCTTCATTTTACAAAAAGGTTCAAAACATAAAAACTAAACAAGACATGTTTTTGACAAAATGTTTTAAACAAACTTTTGAAACTTTGTAAAGTGATTCTATAAACTTGATAAAAGATATAAGCTACAGTTATTAAATCTATAAACCAAAAACAAAATATTTTTTAAAATACAATAGAATATGAAACATATGAATATGTATATAAATGTATATTTGTTTCATATCTATATAACTAAACTAAAATAACTTATCCACATAAAAACAAACATATATGTATATAAACATAAATTTATTTGTTTGAAAAAAAATTTGTTTATGGATAAAACCCAAAATGGATAAACTCATAAAATGTGTGTGTGTATATAATATTGAGCTTGAAGTATTAGACACACATAATATAACACCTAGACTAATTTACCCAAGCAATCTTGATCTTCAATTTGAGCTCGTCTTGGTAAACTTTGCGGATGAAGCTTGATCTTGAATTGATCTGAATTGTATATGACTTCATACTGATATTCCGGTAACCTCCATTTGATATGATCGTTATGGCATAATCCATTCAACCTCTAACTCATTGTTTGTCTAGAATAAATAAGAAAATACAAACACTAGATAAACAATATTAGTTGTAAATTGTTTGTTAAAACATCATCAAAACAAAAAGGCCAACATCTCGCACAAAGGGCATCCTCCATCGTGAGTCCGGTGCATCCGTAGTTCATCTCCGGTGTATTTACAGCACTTCTTCAACCTATGCATAGTGTACCTAGGATAATTTCTTCCAAATTTTCCCTTAGGAGTCCAGCATGCTCAGGGTAGTTTTCTTCCAAAATTACCCCTAAGAATTCAACTGCAATTCATCTACGAGCTCCTAACAAAGATGATTAGTTCAGCGTTAACTCAACAACACGAGCAAATTCAACCTTTTAGACAGAAAATCAGCTCTTGTTCTTGATTTCAACAAATGGTCAGTGACGTCGCAATACCGAAAGTTAAGAAACTGAGGCAATTCATTGGTCCTTCTACACAATCCAATGTTGGGCAAAAGCATGGCCTATCTTGTCCAAAGTATTTCAAACTCCTCGATAAAATACTTAGGAGGCTAAAAACCTTAGAGGAGGAATCTGTAGGCAACAAAAATTACCTATGGGTCTCAAACTCAGCTAAGTCAGAGAGAAGATGAAGAATGCCATCATATAGATCAGAGAAGACCATCCAATACAAAGGAAAGCAAAGGAGGACACAAAAAGTGAAAGTCAAAATGACTTGGAACTATCTCACAGTTGGTGAGACAGTCTCAACTGTCTCACATATGTGAGACAGTGTGGAACTTTTCGCATATGCGAGACAATATTGACTGTCTCACCAACTGTGAGACATCTCCCAAAGTTTGTTGATGCTTTTGTGGAATTTCATGGGGTCCTCTTAGCTCCATAACTACTAGAGGAAGCTCATTAACGTTAATGGGCAGTTTCACCCTGAAAATATGCCCACTACCCCCGAAAAGTGAATCATTTAATGCATTTCAAGTAGTAGGAGGGCGGTTACAAAAAATCTTGGCACTGTCTCCTTTGGGCGAGACAGTAAACACTGACTCGCTGAGATAGTGGCGGTCAAGTCTTTGGCCTTCTATTCGATGATTACGACTCCCTATTGCTATATATACCCCTTACACACTCGTGCAGGGTAAGAAGTTGGCATTTGGCGAACTTTGAAAGCAGGAGATAGTTCTTCATCCACTTCCGAGCATTCTCAGAGTCTTTTGGTATTTCCTTGAGTTAAAGCTTAGACTTGAACTTAAGAAGTGTACTTGTCTTAACTTGCTAAGACACTTACTTTGATTCTTCTTTCCTTGTTAAAACATTAACCTCAATCCTTCTTTGTTTCTAACTTAGGAACATTGCTCGGTGGTCCACGGATAACGCATCTCCTACACAGGCAAAGAATCCCACGCAAACAGAGGCTACTATGTAGGAGTTTCTGTACGTGTTACTAGGGAGCACAATTTTGCTTTCTTTGTAAAGAGAAGAGTTACACGTGTAAAGCTTGTTCTTTTATTTCTTTTAAATGATTTAATGAAAGCTACAAAGAAAATTGTTCCCAAAACAAACAGTGACGACCCTTGTCATGCTTGTAGTGAGCTTCCAGCCTCCTTTGTCTCTTGGCATTTTTAGTGCCTACAAGAACATATAAAATAAATTTATTGGAGAAAGCTCGTTGTATGGTGTTCAATGCAAGCTTAGGCAAGGAATACTAGGCAGAAGCAGTGAATACGGCTTGTTACTTAGTGAATTGGTCGCCATCTACTGCTATTAGTTATAAAACTCTAGAGGAGAATTGGTCCAGTAAGCTTGTGAATTATTTTAATCTTAGAATATTTAGTTGCCCTGCATATGTGTATTTTAGTCAAGGGAAACTTGAGCCGCGAGCCAAGAAGTGCATATTTCTAGGTTACACATCGAGTGTTAAGGGTTTTAGGTTGCGGTGTCCTAATCCGAAGTCTCCTAAGATTATTATTAACCATGATGTTACTTTTGATGAATCTACTATATTCCACCAGAAACGGTAATCGGTTTCAATTGTTTATATGGCCCACACTATAGGACATTAGGTGGAGTTTAAAATTATTTATTCAGCTCTTTAGCAGTATAAGACTACGGGAGTTCAGCAGCCAAATCTCGTTCAAGTAGATGAAGCACCTCAGCAGCTGCTGGAAGATCAGGAATACACTATTGCTAGAGATCGGTCTAGACGAGATATTCACCCACCGCGAAGATATGAAGATATGGTAGCATATGCATTGTCGATTGACAATTTTGTGCCCTTCAGTAATTTAGGACGACTTCGCTAATATTTATGGTCGTCGTGCGGACAATTCAGTCGATTTGTTGAGGAGACCTCTTTCAGTTAGCAAGTTCAAGCTAGGATTGGACTTGATCGATGCGTGACGCACTTAGATGCCCTGCAGGGCTATTAGAGAAGGTGGAGTAAGTTAGCTTATTTTGGAGTGAGGAATCTTCTACGTATTTGGTAAAGGTGGAGATTTGTTATAGGTTGCCTCAAATACACAAATCCATATTGCTTTGGGAGTTCTTTTTTAGCTTGGTTTGTTTTGATCAAGAGTACATTAGACTTTACACAACCAATCATATTGTAGGTTTATTCCTACTTGGACTCTTGTTGGGTTTTAGGACATGTGCACTTCTATTCCTATTAAAACTCTTATTCCTTAGACAACAAGGAATTGAGATCTTCAAGGCTATATAAGAACAATCTTTCAAGTTAATAACTATATTCAATTTTCGGAGCACCAATCAAGAAGAGAGAGTTCTTTTGTGAAACATATTTGATATTTTTCTCTTTTGTTCCTTTAGTTGAGAGTTATATTAGGCTTTTGGGGTGTTATCTAAGATTGAGAGATTGACAGATCCACTTTGTATTCCTCACAATTAATAAAGCGTTTCTCCTCCTTCGCCCGTGGACGTAGGCTACAAGCTGAACCACGTATATCTTTGTGTTTGTGTGTTCTTGATATTTTTTGTGCTCTTATGTGATTGATATTAGCTTAAACTAGGGAATTTGTTATAACATTCATCTTGAGCACTTGTAATTGAACATATTGAGTTTGAGGTGGAACTATGACTCAACGTCTTTCCTGACATTTTTGTTTCAATCTATGATCTCAGTAGCTTTGTTGTGTATAAATTTATGTAGTGTTTAGGTGGTCAATATGTTCATAGAATTTTTGCCATTCTTCCAGCAATTGTGCAAATCTCTTGGGATTTTTGTATCTTCCGGTACTTTAACCAAAACTAGATCCACGAATATTATTATGGTTTTTTAAGAGCATATAATACACGCAATTAAGCTAGAAATGCACCTGAAGGTATGTACATGTATCCAGCGGTCATCTTATTTAAAATTGTTCTAGACGTACGGTGCATCAAATAAGCTATTAGAGCATCTCCAACAATGATCCTAGCTTTTTCCTATATTTGAGGAGCAAATATCCCATCCTAGAAAATAGGGAGTCAAATAAAGAGCAAGTGCTCCAACAATGCTCCCCAAAAGGCTCCCTAAATAGTTTTGGACATTTTTCACTTACCTCCTTTCAAATTAATGTCAACACTATAATTAGTTTAAAAAAATTAAAAATGAAATGAAAACTAATAAATCAGTTGTAAGTATAAAATATGAGAGAAATAAAATAATTAAGAGATGAACTAATTTACTTACCTTTAAAGAAAAATAGTAGAATGTCAAGTGCTTTTAAATTATGAGATGAACTAATTTATCCTATACAAAGATGCAATATTTCTAGATGAAATGAGAATGAGAGGGGCTTGAATGCAAAAATGACTGTTGCATTTTTTGAACCGTTGCTTGTCATTGTAGATATAGGGAGTCTCTCTATTGTCTTTGATTTGGAAGATGCTCACAAGGGCCCTATATTTGGAATATGGGATAGGGAGCTTGTTGGAGCCAATTATTCAACTCCTACTCCCTAAATTTGATCAAGAACAAGGGATGAGGAGCCTCTTGGAGGTGCTCTTATAGCCTAACTAATTAGGCAGATGCTCATTCTATGCAGTACATGTTAGATATAGGTGCCCTGCAGGCAATATTTGTATATTGTAACAGGACCTATATGTATATAACATCCTTGTTCAAAATAATAGTATGCTATTTTGGTCAGATTTATCTGGTATTTTTAAATACAGATAAAGTCCTTAGAATGATACTAGACTATCAGACATTTCGGATATGATCGTAATGAAGAGATCTGATTATTCGCCAAAGTATATTCTAAAATGTTCCTAGTTGATGAAGTATTGAAATGGGACATCATCACTTTGGAAAGACTAGTGTATACTCTATTTCTCCTTTGGAAGGACGATGATCCATCTCTTAGATCATTGATGTGAGACATCAAGATATAGTATACAGGTGACTCATTAGTGAATGAGTTGACTGAACGACTCACTGAGAACATCTAGTTGGTAAGTATACTTAACTGTCAAATAGAAGTTCTCAAGTGATATAGTACATAGTAGTCTCATGACCTGAGGCATGAGTGCAATATCTTACATGTCAATATAAGTGTACTTAGACTTTTACCTAACCACAGTTCTCATCGAGTTGTGCATAACGGTTCTTGTTGGGTACATCCCGAGGCATAAGTAGATATTGAGATGCCAAGATGGATTCGTCTCTCCCAGTATAGGGGGTTGATGTCATAAGATTGTTTGATATAACTATAACCTGGAAATTCTTGGTCGAGGTAAATAAGATAAACTGATTATCAGTTTGATCTTATAGGTTATGACTTTAATATCTACAAACACTAATTGAGCAATTAGGGTTTGACAGTTTTTCATACCCTAGGCTTAATAGTTTGACATGGTTTGACGAAGAGACCGGACTGTACGGCATTATCACTGAGTGGTCCTAATAAAATTGTGTAAGCATCTTGCAGACATTTATCATAACTTATACCCGGGTAGTCTTCATGTGTAGCTAGCACCTCTGTTGTACTTGTGGATATGATCCACTACCGAGTTCTTAAGTTGGGCCCTAGAGTCACACCAAGCGCGTACTTGAATCCTATGAAACATAATTTATAGAGTGATGCGTATGATTGATACGCATATATGATTTTACCGGATACACATAAACGGTTATGTATATCGATAAAATCGGAATGCTATGTGCTTAGGAAATGAATTCTAGTATTTTTCCTATAAAGTTAACTTTTAGTCAACTAGTTGACTTTTTGGTCAACAGTTGACTTTTTGTCAACTCATTGACTTTTTGGTCATATGATGACTTATTAATCAATGATTGGAAAATTACAAAATATCGTATTTATGAAATACAATATTGATTTGGTATTCTTATTTATGAAATACACATACAATGTATAATGAGTCATGAGATGAGTCATTTAGTGGTATGGTTTGAGCACATGGTTTATTAGCACATGGTTTTGAAATGTAATGATTCATAAGATGATTCATTGCATGACTCACTAGATTAATCATTGATATTTGATGATTCATTGCATGACTCATAGGATGAGTCATTCATGTCATGAACACATTTCACTCTATAAATATGAGCTCTCTTTCTTATGGAAATGTTAATGAAAAATTGGCTAAGTGGTTTTTTCATAAGAGAATAAAAGAGAGCTCTCCTCTTACTAAATTCTAGCAATCTTGAGTAAGAGGAAGTAGTAGGATTTTAAAGTATCCCGGGGTGGATATCTTGCCTTGTGTCTCAAGAAGACTCCGATTTTATCAAGCTCACTTGAAGACTTGGAGATCCACTACGAGGAGATTTACTACTACAAGGAGCAAGAGTTAGGGGTTGTTCGATCTTTCATCGAATCACGCTTCAAAAGTATGACTTTATAACCCTTGTATGCTCTCTTTAATATAGGGATTATGTTAGATTTAATTAGGATGGTCCTATCATGTATTTCATGCTCTCTACATGCATAGCATAATTATACATATAGACTTCCGTTGCGTATTTTGCATGTATTTAGTATGAATTTCCTTCAGTACAAGCGAATTCCATTTACCGGCCGGCCTTGGCTTCATCAAAGACAAATTTTTAAATAATCTAATCATTGTACGTTTTGCTCTCAAATTATTAGATATATACCTAGATATAGTTAATTATTTCGCTTCATTGAAGCTTGCATGTTTACCAGAAAAAGGGAAACAAGAAAGAGATGCAACAGCCTGCTATCTTCTGACTGCTATTGACAAGCAAGTTTTTGTTAATTACAAAAACAAAACCATTTTCTTCTTGACGTCGTTTGGTGGAAGCTTTCAAGGATTTTGCAGATATTGTGATCCAAACTATTTTAGTATATACACATACATCCTCTTTTTCTTTAATGCAACTTAAGCGCTTTGGTGTCCTCCATTCAAATTTGGCGACCAGAAAGACTTGGTCGCCAGACAAAGTCTTTTGCCTAAAACCCCCACTCATCATGTCAACCGATCAACAGTTCTCTCACAACTTTTCAAACCTTTAGCTACCCCAACTCATTATGTCAACCAATCAACAATTCTCTCACGACTTTTCAAACCTTTAGCTTCTTTATACACTATATATAGATATTCCAAGCTCCGAACGTTAATAGACACAAGAGCCAGCAATAATGAGACTGCTAAATCTTGTACTTGCTTCTCTCATCGCCGCTGCGGCAGCAGCAAGCAGCACTTCAGCTGCAGTTCAATACACTCTCATCAATAACGCCACCGGAACTCCTGGAGGCGAGAAATTCAAGAACAAGGTCGGTTTCCAATACACTCGGCAAGTCCTCTCGGATGCCACTTGCTTCATCTTTACCATCTTCAACCAGCACATCTCGATTCAGAGCGAAAGAACATCGATCGCATAACCCTTATAATTCACAGCTTCAATGGTGTCGCTTACGCAATCAACAACGAGATCCATGTGAGCTCAGATTACATTGCAGGCTACACCGGTGATGTGAAGAGAGAGATTACAGGTGTTTTGTACCACGAGATGACACACGTGTGGCAGTGGAAAGGGCAAGGTCGGGCTCCAGGGGGGCTGATCGAAGGGATAGCGGATTACGTGAGGTTGAAGTCAAATTACGTGCCGTCTCATTGGGTGAAGCCTGGGGAGGGACAGCGCTGGGATCAGGGTTATGATGTTACTGCCAGGTTTCTAGATTACTGCAGCGCTGTGCTGAGAAGTGATTTTGTGTCGCTGCTTAATGCTAACATGAAGAATGGGTATAGTAATGATTTCTTCAAGCAGTTGCTTGGTAAGAGTGTTGATCAGCTGTGGAGTGATTACAAGGCATACTATGGTAAATAATATTTATAGTGTGCGATATATCGTGTATTGTGATTATGAAGTTAAATAAGTGCATATATGACTCGGGCATGCATTGATTGTGTTTTTAACTTGTTTATTTCTTAGTGTAAACTATTCATGATCATGTGAAATATGTAAATACATTATTTAGAGATTACATGTACCGGATCTGTGGAAGGATTACCATGCACTATTCTTAATCTTCAAACAATGGTCAGATGGTGACCACACCATTAAAACGGCGACAAACCCCGACTCAACACCCTGTAACTACTGCGTAAATCACATAATTGATAAAAAGAAAGGAGATGATGGTAGTATATTTTTTTATTTTTCTTTAATCTCTACATAAGTGCATATGTATAAAGAAGAGGACAAAACCCTAATCTAATAGGATTAGGAACCGGTCCAAGTAAGGATCGGTTTGGGTCCTCTTGGATCTGCTCACTTATTTGGGTGGATCTCACCCAAAGCTAACAAACTCTCGCTCGAACAAATGCATGGGTGTTGTCTACTACTCCTTGAACCAACTCCCTTTGTCAAAATCTCCCTGAGATTCTCCTTCCTATTTAAATCCATGTCCATATATCGCATGCAAGTGTGGCGTGGACCATTGAGAACCTGCATGCAGATAGCCTTGCAACCAGATCCGTTAGAATACACACAAGGATCTCCCTAAAAATAAAAATACATAAACAAAGTTGTAAATATGCGATATATCGTACCCCAAATCGAATCAACCATGTCTCCTCAAGTACTTTTATCCCTCAAAGAAGCATAAAGAACACTTAGGTCAGCCCTTGATTCATCGCACTCTTAAATACTGCTCTCAGAATAAATTAGAGTTGGCCTTGTGTAATATCCCTAATTTTTTTATTTATAATAAGATGATGTTATAAGTTTTATGTTACAAAGGTATATTGTGCACAAAAAAGCAAGAAAAAAAATGGAAATAGTAAGATATCTAATATAAATTTGTAGGGGATTTATTGTATTTGGAAGTTTGTCAAGGGGATTTATCAGTGATGATGTACTAATAAGAGAAAACCCTAACCCACATCGCTGCCACTTATTATGCCTCGTGTTTCTCATCTTTGGAGCAAACGACACCAAGGAGGGGGAAAAAGGATCGAACGTCTATGGAGCAATGTGGGTTTTTGGATGAAGAACATCACGCAAGGTAGATTTTTTTTTTTAATTACTTGATCTCATTATTTGTGGTTTGGTCATAGCTTCAACCTAGATATTTCGAAATCTTTTATTAAGCCAACTCTAGTCCTATGGTTTCATTTGGACTTCTGTACAAAGATAATCAATCCCTTAGTCCCGTTCTTCGGACTAGATCTCATGGCAAGGAGGTCACTTAATTCTTTTCCCTTTGTTTTTCTTATATAAAGTGACTAACACATAGGCTGGCAGCTCCTCTTAGATCTTATAATATAGATTTTCAAGGATGCTTCGAGTTTGTAACTGGAAGGCGCCGGAGGCATTAGAATGATCAATTTTTGGTAAGAGGATACAAAGCTATAATGCAAAAGCAGTAGAGTGAACTTAACGTACTAAATAAACATAGTAATGAATAAGAATTGTTAGCAGGATGATTATATTGATGGTTGTTCATATTTATTCTTTAGGAATTTTTAAAGGCATTGGGGTATAGCCGTGAGCAGAATTTGGATTTCTTGTGGTATTTTGTAAGTGGTGAATTTATCCATTTTCCACTGTGTATTTTTCATATAAAATTATATTATGTACATGCAAATTTATTCCCGATGGATTATATCCTTTGTATGATTTACTCGCATATCAATTGTTGGTTTGATCATTTTTGTGATGCACACGAATATTTTGGTATAAGCGTATGCTTATTCTATTTGATGATGATCATGTATTTTTCTTATAATACGAGGTTGAGATGCATATGTGGTTAGATTTCACTATTGGTTGGCCTTTGGCTTTTCTTTATAAAAATTTTGGTTATTTGAACGTTGTTCATTTTTCTTAAAGCAAATGCAACTCAAGTCAATATACCAGTATATGTTCGGAGATAAGTAAGTCATCTAAACAGGGCCCATTAACTCTATTCATCCCCCCCACCCCCTAGAGCTTTTCAATTGGTATCAGAGCAAGGTCTCTACTTTTGTTAGAATTAAACCCCTTAGAGAAAAGATCTAAGTGGAGGCTTCAATGAATATGCATATGTTAGAAGGACAATCCACCACTAGGCCACCCCTTTTCACCGGTAGCAACTTTACCTATTAGAAAGCTAGGATGATGATTTATTTACAATGCATTAAGCTTGATATCCTAGACATTGTGGAAAAAAATATGTCAAGAAGCCTAGTAGTGAAATGACCGAAGATGAGAGAAACCTAGCTAACCTTAATATTAAGGCTATAAATGCACTAATTTGTGGTCTTATTCCTAATTAATATAACAGAGTTTCTGCGTGTGCAACCGCACACGAAATTTGGGAGAAGTTATGCATCACTCATGAAGGAACCCCCCAAGTAAAGGAGTCCAAGCTTAGTGGACTCATGCATGATTATGAATTTTTTAAAATGCTTCCAAATAAATCTATCGATTCTATGTTTTCTCGATTCACTACCATTATAAATGAATTACATGGTCTTGACAAGGTATTGGAAAATCAAGAGATGAATTACAAGATTCTTCACTCTTTGATGCCAACTTGGGAACCTAAAGCCACGACCATCGAAGAAGATCATGATCTTTCAACTCTCACTCTTGATGGTCTCATTAGCAAGCTCAAGGTCCATAAAAAGAAGATCAAGGAGAAGGAAGAAGCAACCCCAAAAGCAACCGAGGAGCAACCCCAAAAATCAAAGTCTATTGCACTCAAGGGAGCAATTGATGATTCATCCTTCTCGGATAGTGAAGTTGATGTCTCTAGACAATTGGCACACTTTTCTTGAAGGATATCAAATTAATCAAAATGAATAATTTTAAGAATCGATCTAACAACAAATTTCCTTCTTGTATAGATAAATGCTTCGAATGCAACGAACCGGGACACTTAGCCACGGATTGTCCCAAGCTTAAGGAGAAGTATTTGAAGTACAAGAAGAAGAAGGCTATGTATGTTGGTTGGGATGAATCTGAACCAAATGATTCGGATAGCGATGATGAGGACGCCAAGATTTCTCTTCATGACCCAAACATTCGTTTCATGGCTCATGAAGATGAGGTACAATCTGAAACTGAAAGTGAATCTCTTTATATGCAATGTGAACTGGAAGCGTCTTTAGAAGAATTAAATTTTGAATTTAAAAGATTAGTAAAAGAATATTCCTCATTCAAAAAATTATATGTTTCTTATGACTCTAAGTTTGAGCAACTAAAATCCTCTCTTGCTCTAAAAAAAGAAATGATAGGAGATCTAGACTTTGAAAACAAACAATTAAGGTCTAAAATTGAGAGATTAGAAATTAAAAATAATAGATTTAAATATAATCATGCTTACTCATCATCATGTTGATAGAAAATGGTATCATCAATCTCATGCTCCTACATACAGGAAAATGTTTTTGTGCACATATTACATGAAATATGCTCATATCTCTACTCATTGTAGGAGAAAAAATAATATTGATCATTATGAGTTAATATGGGTACCTAAAGGTACCAAAAAGACTAACATTCAAGGATCCAAAGTTTGGGTACCTAAAGGTTCTACAACTTCTTTATATAGAAGGAACGTCTCGTACACGACGTAAAGAGTTGTGGTACCATGATAGTGGTTGTTCACATCATATGACGGGCAATAAGGAACTATTTATAACCCTATCAAGGATTGAAGAAGGTAATGTCTCCTTTGGTGATGGTGAGAAAGATAAAATTATAGGTATTGGTAATATTGGTAAGATACCCTCTCCCATAATTAAAGATGTTTATTTTGTTAAAGGACTAAATCACAACCTTCTTAGCATTAGTCAATTAAGTGACAAGGGCTTTGACATTTCTTTTGCATTATTAGTATGAATGATAAAATCATTTTTGTTGCTTTTAGAAGACCTAATGCTTATATTTTTGAGATGAATGAGCTAATAGATCAAGATGTAAAGTGCCTTGCTGTGGTGGATGGGGATCCTTTGATTTGAAACAAGAGACTTGGACATACTAACATGGAGCTAATATCTAAACTATCCAAGAAGAACTTAGCAAGAGGGCTACCAAATCTAACATAAATTAAGGATTCTACTTGCGAGGAATGTGCTAAAGGTAAACAAACTAAGAATTCCTTTAAATCCATAAATAATGTATCCACTTCTAAACCGTTATAATTATTGCATCTCTGATCTCTTTGGACCCATGCATGTTGCCTCTCTAGGAGGTAAATACTATGTTTTTGTTATTGTTGATGATTTCTCACGTTTTACATGGGTAATTTTTTTTTGCAAATAAAGATGAATGTTTTGAGGAATTTTCTTATTTTATAAAAGAATTGAAAATGAGAAAGATTTGAAAGTTATTAAAATTAGAGTGATCATGGTGGTGAATTTCAAAATAAATTTTTTGATGAATTTTGTACTCATCATGGTATAACTCATATGTTTTCCGCTCCTAGAACATCTCAACAAAATAGTATTGTTGAACGAAAAAATCTCACCATACAAGAGATGACACACAATGATAAATGCTTTTGATTTGCCTAAGTATTTTTGGTCGGAAGCCGTTCATACGGCTTACCATGTTTTAAATCGTGTTTTAATTAGACCTAAATTTAAGAAAACTCCTTATGATCTCTTTTTTGGCAAAACTCCATATATTGGATATTTTCATATTTTTGGTTGTAAATATTTTATCTTACATCATGATAAATTTGATTTAAAAATTGATATTGATATATTTTTGGGATATGCATCTAGAAGTAAGGCTTATAGGGCTTTTAACAAGTGAACACTAGTTGTTGAAGAGTCTATAACTATTACTTTTGATAAATTTAATATTGGTTTGCAAGATGGTTTGCCTAGGGATGATAATGATAAGATTGAGGGAGAAATATAACTCTTGTAACTAAATGATAAACCCTCAACAGAAGCACCAAAATAATGGGGAAAGCAAAAACGAACAAAATCAAGAAGAACTCCCCAATGCTTGGAAATTTGCACCGGATCATCCTAAGGACCAAATTCTAGGAAGTCCATCCAAAGCCATTTTGACTCGCTCAAAAGCAATGAGCGAATGTGGTAATATAGCATTCTTATCCCAAATAGAACCTAAAAAGTTTAATGATACTTTAAAAGATGAGTTTTGGGTTTTAGCAATGCATGATGAACTAAACACTTTTTAAAGAAATAATATTTTGAAATTAGTTCCTAAACCTAATAATATTCATGTTATTGGAACTAAATGGGTTTTTAGAAACAAACTTGATGAACATGGCATATTGACTAGAAATAAAACTCGTTTAGTTGCCTAAGGATATAATCAAGAGGAGGGCATAGACTATGATGAAACTTTTGTACCAGTTGTAAAATTAGAATCTATTAGGATGTTTTTAGCCTTTGCTAGTTTTAAAGATTTCAAACTATTTCAAATGAATGTTAAAAGTATTTTTTTAAATGGTTTTATAGAAGAGGAAGTATATGTTGAGCAACCCCCGGTTTTATGGATCATTCTTTTCCTAATCATGTTTATCGGGTCCAATAGGCTTTATATGGGTTAAAACAAGCTCCTAGAGCTTGGTATACTTGTCTCTCTAGTTTTCTACTTGAAAATGGTTTTTCTAAAAAAAAATTGATAATACTCTTTTTGTTAGAAAACAAAAAATAATTTTCTTTTAGTTCAAATTTATGTTGATGATATCATTTTTGGTGCCACTAATGAATCTTTGTACAAGGACTTTTCAAAAGTTATGCAAGGCCTATTTGAGATGAGCATGATGGGAGAGCTTACATTTTTTCTCGGTCTCTAAGTCAAGCAATCTAATGATGGGATTTTCGTTTCTCAAAGCAAATATGCTAGAGAATTGGTGAAAAAATTCGGATTAGAGAGCTCCAAACATGCTCCAACTCCCATGAGTATAAGTATCAAGCTTGATGCGGATGCTAGTGGTGAGGAGGTAGACCAAAAGCTTTACCGAGGTATGATAGGAAGTCTCATTTTACCTTACTGCTAGTAGACCGGATATCATGTTTAGTGTTTGTGCATGTGCACATTTTCAAGCTTTTCCTAAAAAGTCTCATTTGATTACGGTTAAAAGAATTATCAAATATGTTAATGGCACAATAGATCTTAATTTATTTTATCCAAAAAACACTTCTTTTGATCTTTATGGTTTTTGTGATGCCGTCTTTACCGATTATAAGCTAGATCGCAAGAGTACGAGTGGTACATGTTAATTTTTGGGTAACTCTCTTGTCTCTTGGGCATCCCAGAAACAAAATTGCGTTGCCTTGTCCACTACGAAAACACCATACATTGTCGCCGGCTTGTGTTGTGCATAACTTTTATAGATGAAACAAAATTTGGTTGATTATGATTTACATTTTCAAGATTCAAATTTTTTTGGTGATAATACTAGTGCTATCAAAATTTCAAAAAAAACGTTTTGCATTATAAAACAAAACATATAGATGTACGCCATCATTTTTTACATGATCATGTAAAGCGGAAAGATGTATCCCTTATTTATACTGATACTAAATCTCAATTAGCGGACATCTTTACCAAGCTCTTAGTGAAGAAGATTTTTATCGCATAAGAAATGGTTTGGGCATGTGCATTCTTTGACTTTGTTTGTTTGTTTGTTTTGATTGTCATTTTCATATCCTACTACTTTCCTTTACGCACTCAATGACATACCATGCTTAAGCATACACGGGGGCCAAGAGGAGTGTAGAGGTGAGAGACCAGGGTCAATTCCAAGAGGAGTGGGGTCGATAGTAAAGCCTAGTGAGAGGTAGTAATTCCGATTGCTTGAGGAATATGACACGAGTAGGCCAACACTTGAGGTGCATTGTGTGGGTTTTTACATGCATATTGTATTTTTTTACCCCATTTTTGATGGTGACAAAGGGGGAGAGAAATCTTCTCATTTGTGCACATAGTTAGGGGGAGCCTTATACATAGGGGGAGCAACTATCTATAAGACAAATACTCAATTTTATTTGCTCTTAAATAATGGTTGTTTGTCATCATCAAAAAGGAGGAGATTGTTAGCCTTTTTGTTTTGATGATGATTCACAAACACCATTAGTTGTGCTAATTGTTTATTGAACTATATTGTAGATTACAATTCATTAGCACTATTATTAGAGGATTGGATGGAATATGAGCTACAATGATAATATCTAAGGAGGTGGAGGCAAAGTGATGAAGTAAAGCATTCTAAGAGCACTACATACATGATAAGCTTCATCAACATAGAAGCAAATATCAAGACTCAAGCTATGTACTTATATGTGAGAGATATTTGCTATTTTATTTTCTTTCTAGTACTTAATGTAGGCAATTAGCTTGTTGATTATATTTGAAGCTCTTGGGATAACACACTTACATAGTTTCAATACTCATATTTTGATATTTTTGCTAAAACAATGATTTTCACAAATACGAGGACCTTTTTGTAAAATTCCATTTCAAACAAGTCTGTTATTATGTTTATAAACTATTTCCAAAGTTTTTATATTTTTTAGAATATATTTACTATTTTTAAAAGACATTTGAAACTCATTTTCAAAACTTATACTGGCTGAAAAACTGTTATCGATCGATTGATGCTTGAGATCATTCGACTGATGAAACCCGCCAGAATCTTAAAAAGTTTATGTTTCTTATTTGGTCGACTAACCAGTCGACTGATCATCTCATCAGTCGACTAATACATAAGATCAGTCGACTGATGAAACATACAAGAATTACCAAAATTTTCTGCTTCTTATTTGGTCGACTGACCAGTCGACTGATGATCTCATCAGTCAACTAACACTACAACAAAATACAACATTGCCGACGAAACAAAAACGTCGGTAAAAGTTTAAAAAACGTCGGGAAAAATCTTTCTTGACGCAAAATGCAGCGTCGCTAACGCGTCGCCAAAAGTGCGTCAAGGAAAGTATTTGGCGACGCAAATACACTGCGTCGCCAAAAGTACACTTTTGGCGACGCGTCATGCATCGGGAAAAGTATATCTTTTAGCGACGCATAATAGTTTGCATCGGTAAAAGTGTACTTTTGGCGACGCATGCAGCGTCGGCAAAAGCTATGCGTCGGCAAAAGTATAGCTTTTAGCGACGTAAAATTGTTCGTCGCTAAAAACTATACTTTTGGCGACGCAAGTTAGCGTCGGCAAAAGTGCTGCTTTTAGCGACGCAGAGTGAAGCGTCGCTAAAAGCTATACTTTTGGCGACGTAAGATAGCGTCGCTAAAAGCTATACTTTTACCGACGCATACTCTGCGTCGCTAAAAGCTATACTTCTGCCGACGCAAGATAGCGTCGGCAAAAGTATAATTTTTAACAACGCATAATTATGCATCGGTAAAAAGTATAATTTTATCGATACTAATTTACATCGCCAAAAATAATATCTTTGCTATCAACTACAAGCCTACACTAAACCTGAACATCCACAAAAAAAATTTCTCCCATTCACATCAACAAAGAAACCAAACATCAAATTATACTCCAAACAAGTTGCATATTATGATAAACAAAGAATTTGCTCTCATTGCAAAATAATTACATTCATTTCCATTTCCAAGTCAACACTCAAAGGCCTGTTTAAATATTCCAGTTTGTCATATTCAGTGTTTTCCATTTCAGAGAATGACACATTATAAGATTTATAGGAAACTAAACTAAGTTGAAAAAAAGAAAACTTGAAGTGAAAGAACGGCACGATCAGTGAACCTCTTCACAGATGAAGGTATATTCTCTGGTAGAGTTTTTGCGACTCTGTCTAACTCCTGCATTTGTTGCTTTGCAGTCACTCTGTCAGGACCACAGTACATATCCATAAGCTCTTTTATGTGTGGTAGCCTTTCCATCAGTTCTTTGATTATTTCCTGTTAGAGAAAATGCAACATCAGATTATCAGCTACATATATATAGCTTAAACAAATACTACTATATATTTTATAGCGCTTAGATACAATAACATGTTCTTCGGTGAGACTTAAAAATACTACAGATGGATCATTAAGTAGGGGGAACAGAAGCAAGATTTTCAAGCAAAATCATAGCAAAGATCATGCAGACAGAGACTAGAGGCGTTTGAAAATTACGTAAAAAAGAAATTACGGACACCCTAACCCATCCATCTCCAACTAGTATATAATTGGATCCAAATAGTTGATGCATGCATGTAGAAATGTAGATGTATTCTGCTCAGATACTTCACAAAAATAATGATCTCAAATAGTTTTTTTTTTACATGAAGGTGACTGTAAACAAAGAGCTAGCATAAATTGTATCCCTAACTCTAATAAGGAATCATATCCCTAATGGAGCAACAAAACATGCAAGCCCGTAAGTAGAGATAATATATGGCATTACAAATTATTATATGATTATGAGATAGAAATATGAAGTACCAAATCAACAGCTACCTAAAACTAATATGTGACCTATCAAAAACGTGCATTTGATGTTGTATTCGGATATATTAAGATTCACAAACCACCCGAACCTGGTTCACAGAAACATTAAATCTATCTGAACCAAATGAGACCACTTAAAAGTTCTCAATTTCAAATCTCAAGCAAAATTAAACTAAGAAACATAAGTTCATTAACTGAATACCTAAGCAAACCTTGAAGTTCAAACCAAATACACACAAATTCATTCACCCAATTTTACCTGAACCAAAGCACTACCTTTATCAGAAACCTCAACAGGGGGAAGCCGAGTTCTATATGAATATCTCCAAACCATGCTCAAATTAGCAGTAGCACCTGCAGCAACAATCACAACACCTGTATCCCCAGGATGAACTATCGACGACGAGACACTCACTTCTAATACAGTAATATTGCCAAGGGAAACGTAAACACTCCCAATGAGCGGAATCCTTATTGATTTCTCAACGTCCTTGAGTTTAAGAGGAACAAGAGCTCTAAGCTCCTGTTCTATTAGCAAGTCCTTCACAAAATCGAGACCCTTTTCAGACATTATAGCAGAGATGGACCCAGAATCAGCAGATAGGGATTGGGCAGCAACGGGACTAGAGAAAATTGACAGGAAAATTAAGAAGAAAAAGGCTTTCATGGCTTATCAAGAGTTTATAATTCAAAAAATTGATGAGAAAATTAGGAAGAAATTAATCAAATTATAGATTCATCAACACGTGCAATTTCAACATTGAATATGCACCTTACAGGTTTGTGATCGCTGTCCGTAGCAACCATGGAAGCTTTGTACCTACCCAAGTTAATGTTCCGAGTCAACTTATTTGCCACAAGGATATAGATTATCATGTAAGTGTTGCCTCCTAAGTGAAGTAGGAGCTCTAAGATGTCTGGTCACAAAATGAGGTCTGATTACCCAATTGTTTAAGCTTTTGACAAATGTTGTAATGGTTACAACAAAAAAGCAAATATTTATTATTGATTTCTATTGCAGAAATATATTACATAGGTCAACCTAAAATAGAAGCACATAAATAAGAAGACATGCATTTAGAGCTCGCTCTATTATTTTTTGTACCAAATGCTTCTGCCATACACTGTAACACTGCCAGTAAACCCTTTAGAAGAAGTGCCTCGACTTGGAGACCTAACAGACCATTTTCCTACTTTTACCATCCTCTGCTATCGCATCACACTAACATTTTCCAAATAAAGTACCAAAATATGATTAAACATGCGTAGTAATTGAATTAAGTGAAACAAGTACCTTGTTCCCACTTGCCCGCCCAAATCCACATGCCACTGCTGCAGCATCAACATCACCAATATTTGGCCTAATACTTTTCCGAGCCCTAGCAAGTGACAAAAGGTATAACCCATAAATGCACATATTGACAGACAAGCATAATAGCTTTAAGAGAAACAAAAGAATAAATAAGACATATCAGGATGCGTCTCTAGCATCAATAACCTAAGACGGGATCAAAATGTTTAATGAAAATATTACCATGCACAAATAAACAGACCAGCCAATTGTCTAGAACCAACACGTTCAAATGATGACCCTTCATCTAGGGTCTTTCCAATAGTGTCCAACCACCATTGTTCATTAGCACTCCCCTCAAGTCCTACCTAATATCAGTTTAATACCTGTAAGCGATAACTTGTTGAAAATCAAACATTCAGTCACCGAGACTGTATACCAACATATATGATATTTTGCAAAACTGTTTACAATTTACCACATAATATTGACTGGAACAAGTATCTGCAGTCTGTTCATAGCAAACAATTTATGGTACAATAGAAAATTGATGTATGTCAGCCCTCTTATTAATGACAGTAGTGGTGACAGCAACGACAATAATGATAGTGGGTGTACATCATAATAGTCTGTATAGTGATGATGGTAGAGGTTAGGCGATAGGGATGATGTTGAAAACATCCTAAAAGTAGGAAGAACAATGATGACAATTATTTCTGAGAGACACATGGAGAAGCTGAATCTTGGACTGGATTGCTCTGCTAAGCTATTACAATTATTTCTGATTTACCATTGTTTTCCATTTCAATACACTTAGGAAATTTCCTTCAAGTCATTAGAGTTCTTCATATCCAAAAGAATAAAAGAAAAAATATTTGTGGTTTCAGATATTCAAGACTTTGTCCCTTAAGAAGTAACACAGCTTAAATATGAATCTATTCATAATGGACAGCCATGTTAACCAAGCTAAGTAAGATTTACACTAATTTGTGTTGAGATCTTAGGACAAGTGGCAATTGCTCCAGATCTCTTTCCACACTGTAGTTTCTATATCAGAGGTACTTGCTTACAGATACTTTGTGCATCATGATGATAACAAAAGGCGAGAGACCACTATATTGGTCAAATCCTCTAGCGCAAAATTTTGAAAACGCTTCGATCTTGTTCAAATCAGACTTGGACTGCAATTGAATGTTTTCAAGAGGTCTTATGCAGAGAAAAAAATATGTAACCAGTTATGGTTAGAAGTCCAATCCAGACTGGATAAGGATATCGGGAACCAGATATATGATTGTAGGGCAACTTTGATCGACTCACCTTTGGTTTAATAACCAATATAAAATATATTATTAAAATATATCACAACAAATAAAATTAACATGACAATTTAATAAAGTGATTTGAGATCTATACCTTCCATTCTTCAGTTTCCCACACATCGATCATCGATACCCAATCAGTCCTTTCAGTGTCATCCAACACTTATCCATATGAACCATTTGAAGCCCGACTGGATCTGACAACTCGCCGCTGTTAGTTAGAGCCCCAAGTAAGTATAACTGCTCCATAGATTTAACATTGCCAGTCATGTCAACAGTTTCAGATCCATATGAAGATTAAGGATATTCTAATTATTAGAGACAGAATGTCATCGGCTAAACAAGTGACCTATTTGAGGAAACAAATATTATAGTTAGTGATATTGTATCGCAGCCAAGTATATCAGACAACAAGTTAACTGGAAAGCGCAAAAGAAAAAAGAATGAGGGAACCTTGAAGGCTTTTCCATGAAATCAAAGGAGAAGATGTCCTTAATCCCAAGTACTTTGAGCTGTAATACAACGTTTGATAGGTTGTACCTCTTAATTTCAGGAACAGTGGAATCCATAAGTTTGCCAAACTCACTTTCTGGGTACAGCCGAAAGCACTTACCAGGCCCCTCACATCCAGCCCGTCCACTGCATTATGCACACATTTAGGATGACATATTCATAAAATATTTAGTTAAGGATCATATATCCCATGTCATAGGTGCAGTCAAACACCAGACGCATAATATATAACTAGTGCATCTGTCCGTGAAATTATATAGTTGAATCATATATCAGCATTTAGCATTTGCAAACTTTGCGATGACATCGTACTTTCATTAGGAAATGACACAAAATATATGTCAGGTTAGCAACAAAATGCCATTACCATGGTCACTCTTTAAACATTAACCATAATCAAGGTTTGATATGCAGCAGAATACAGACTGATACCCTACAAAATGATGGGACAAATTATACCAAGTAAGTTCAGGAAAATACTTTGCTACAAAAATTACAAGTAAGTGCAGGGCTAACCACAAACTTATCAGCTCACTGGTAAGAAATATTACCTAATAGATCACAAACTTTAAGCCGATGTATCAAGCTTTTCAAATTACCTTAACTAACAGGTATTCTAGGATGAAAATATCATGGGGGAAAAACCCTCCATATGTGACAGTCCCACACAATTACCTCCTTTGAAGAGCCTGTGCTTTTGAGGTTGGGATGATAATTAATGATTCCATTCCC